>JANJXV010000344.1:790275-1075898 GCA_024803745.1 Megascapheus bottae
TGAAATCAAAATGGAATTTTGTGAAGTCAAAGAAAGGAGTTGTGTGAAGTCATAGAATGGATGTGTATGAAGTCATGGAATGGAGGTTTGTGAAGTCAAACATTGGAAGTGTGTGAAGTTACAGAATGGAGGTGTGTGAAGTCATAGAAGGGAGATGTGTGAAGTCATAGATTGGAGGTGTGTGAAGTCAGAATGGAGATGTGTGAAGTCAGAGAATGGAGGTGTGTGAAGTCATAGAATGGAGGTGTGTCTAGTCACAGAATAGAAGTGTGTGAAGTCATAGAATGGAGGTGTGTGAAGTCATAGAATGGAGGTGTGTGAAGTCATAGAATGGAGGTGTGTGAAATCACAGGACGGAGGTGTGTGAAGTCACAGGATGGAGTTGTGTGAAATCAGAATAGAGGTGTGCGAAGTCATAGAATGGAGGTGTGTGAAGTCAGAATGGAGGTGTGTGAACTCATTGAATGGATGTGTGTGAAGTCAAAATGGAGGGGTGTGAAGTCATAGAATGGTGGTTTTTGAAGTCACAGAATGGAGGTGTGTGAAGTCATAGAATGGATGTTTCTGAAGTAAGAATGAAGGTGTGTGAAATCATTGAATGGAGGGGTGTGAAGTCAAAATTGAGGTGTGTGAACTCATAGAATGGAGGTATGTGAGCTCATAGAATGGAGGTGTGTGATGTCATGGAATGGAGGTGTGTGAAGTCAAAGAATGGAGTTGTGTGTAGTCAAACAATGGAGGTGTGTGAAGTCACAGAATGGAGGTGTGTGAATTCACAGAATGGAAGTGTGTGAAGTCAAAATGGAGGTGTGTGAAGTCAAAGAATGGAGGTATGTGAAGTCAAAGATTGGAGGTGTGTGAAGTCACAGAATGGAAGTGTGTCAACTCAGAAAGGAGGTGAGTGAAGTTATAGAATGGAGGTGTGTGAAGTCATAGAATGGAGATGTGTGAAATCATAGAATGGAGGTGTGTGAAGTCACAGAAATGAGGTCTTTGAAGTCAAAATGGAAGTGTGTGAAGTCAGAATGGAGGTGTGTGAAGTCATAGAATGGAGGTGTGTGAAGTCACAGAATGGAGGTGTGTGAACTCAGAGAATGGAGGAGTGTGAAGTCATACAGTGGAGGTGTGTGAAGTCACAGATGGAGGTGTGTGAAGTCATAGAATGGAGGTGTGTGAAGTCACAGAATGGAGGTGTGTGAACCCAGAATGGAGGTGTGTGAAGTCAGAGAATGGAGGTGTGTGAAGTCACAATGCAGGTGTGTGAACTCATAGAATGGAGGTGTGTGAAGTCACAATGTAGGTTTCTGAAGTCATAGAATGGAGGTGTGTGAAGTCATAGAATGGAGGTGTGTGAAGTCACAGAAGGGAAGTGTGTGAAGTCACAGAACGGAGATGTGTGAAGTCACAATGGAGGTGTGAGAGGTCATAGAATGGAGGTGTGTGAAGTCATAGAATGGAGGTGTGTGAAGTCACAAAATGGAGGTGTGTGAAGTCATATATTGGAGGCGTGTGAAGTCACAGAATGGAGGTGTGTGTGAAGTAAAATGTAGGTGTGTGAAGTCATAGAATGGAGGTGTGTGAAGTCATAGAATGGAGGTGTGCAAAGTCACAAAATGGAGGTGTGTGAAGTCATATATTGGAGGTGTGTGACGTCACAGAATGGAGGTGTGTGAACTCAGAATGGAGGTGTGTGAAGTCACAGAATGGAGGTGTGTGAAATCATAGAATGGAGATGTGTGAAGTCACAGAATGGAGGTGTGTGAAGTCACAATGCAGGTGTGTGAAGTCATAGAATGGAAGTGTGTGAAGTCATAGAATGGAGGTGTGTCAAGTCACAAAATGGAGGTGTGTGAAGTCATATATTGGAGGTGTGTGAAGTCACAGAATAGAGGTGTGTGCGAAGTCACAATGTAGGTGTGTGAAGTCATAGAATGGAGGTGTGTGAAGTCATAGAATGGAGGTGTGCAAAGTCACAAAATGGAGGTGTTTGAAGTCATATATTGGAGGTGTGTGAAGTCACAAAATGGAGCTGTGTGAACTCAGAATGGAGGTGTGTGAAGTCACAGAATGGAGGTGTGTGAAATCGTAGAATGGAGGTGTGTGAAGTCAGAGAATCAAGGTGTGTGAAGTCACAGAATGGAGGTGTGTGAACTCACAATGGAGGTGAGTGAAGTCACAGAATGGAGGTGTGTGAAGTCATAGAATGGAAGTGTGTGAAGTCATAGAATGTAGGTGTGTGATGTCAGAATGGAGGTGTGTGAAGTCACAGAATGTAGGTGTGTGACGTCATAAATGTTGGTGTGTGAAGTCATAGAATGGAGATGTGAAGTCATAGAATGGAGGTGTGAAGTCATAGAATGGAGGTGTGTGAAGTCACAGAAGGCATGTGTGTGAAGTCACAGAATAGAGTTGTGTGAAGTCAAAATGGAGGTGTGTGAATTCATAGAATGGAGATGTGTGAAGTCATAGAATGGAGGTGTGTGAAGTCATAGAATGGAGGTGTGTGAAATCACAAAATGGAGGTGTGTGTAGTCACACAGTGCAGGTGTGTAAAGTCACAGAGTGGAGGTGTGTGAATTCTCAGAATGGAGGTGTGGGAAGTCACAGAATGGAGGTGTGTGAAGTCAAAGAATGGAGGTGTGTGAATTCATAGAATGGAGGTGTGTGAAGTCAAAGAATGGAGGTGTGTGAAGTCATAGAATGGAGGTGTGTGAAGTCATAGAATGGAAGTGTGTGAGGTCAGATTGGAGGTGTGTGAAGTCACAGAATGGAAGTGTGTCAACTCAGAAAGGAGGTGTGTGAAGTCATAGAATGGAGGTGTGTGAATTCATAGAATAGAGGTGTGTGAAATCAGAGAATGGAGGTGTGTGAAGTCACAGAAATGAGGTCTTTGAAGTCAAAATGGAAGTGTGTGAAGTCAGAATGGAGGTGTGTGAAGTCATAGAATGGAGGTGTGTGAAGTCACAGAATGGAGGTGTGTGAACTCAGGGAATGGAGGAGTGTGAAGTCATAGAATGGATGTGTGTGAATTCACAGATGGAGGTGTGTGAAGTCATAGAATGGAGGTGTGTGAAGTCACAGAATGGAGGTGTGTGAACCCAGAATGGAGGTGTGTGAATTCACAGAAGGGAGGTTTGTGAAGTCATAGAATGGATGTTTCTGAAGTAAGAATGAAGGTGTGTGAAGTCATAGAATGGAGGTGTGTGAAGTCAAAATGGAGGTGTGTGAAGTCAAACAATGTAGGTGTGTGAAGTCACAGAATGGGGGTGTGTGAAGTCACAGAATGGAAGTGTGTGAAGTCAAAATGGAGGTGTGTGAAGTCAAAGAATGGACGTGTGTGAAGTCAAAATTTTGGTGTGTGAAGTCACAAATGCAGGTGTGTGAAGTCACAGAATGGAGGTGTGTGAAGTCAAAATGGAGGTGTGTGAGGTCAAAGAATGGATGTGTGTGAAGTCATAGAATGGAGGTGTATGAAGTCATGGAATGGAGGTTTGTGAAGTCAAACATGGGAAGCGTGTGAAGTTACAGAATGGAGGTGTGTGAAGTCATCGAATGGAGGTGTGTGAAGTCAGAGAATGGAGGTGTGTGAAGTCAGATTGCAGGTTTGGGAAGTCATAGAATGGAGGTTTGTGAAGTCATAGATTGGAAGTGTGTGAAGTCATAGAATGGAGGTTGTGAAGTCATAGATTGAAGTTGTGTGGAAGTCATAGTATGGAGGTGTGTGAAGTCACAGAAAGGAGGTGTGTGAATTCACAGAATGGAGTTGTATGAAGTCACAATGCAGGTGTGTGAAGTCATAGAATGGAGGTGTGTGAAATCAAAGAATGGAGGTTTGTGAAGTGATATAATGGATTGTGTGTGAAATCAGAGAATGGAGGTGTGTGAAGTCACAGAATGGAGGTGTGTAAAGTCACAGAGTGGAGGTGTGTGAAGTCACAGAATGGAGGTGTGTGAAGTCACAAAATGGAGGTGTGTGAACTCAGAATGGAGGTGTGTGAAGTCACAGAATGGAGGTGTGTGAAATCATAGAATGGAGATGTGTGAAGTCACAGAATGGAGGTGTGTGAAGTCACAATGCAGGTGTGTGAAGTCATAGAATGGAAGTGTGTGAAGTCATAGAATGGAGGTGTGTGAAGTCACAAAATGGAGGTGTGTGAAGTCATATATTGGAGGTGTGTGAAGTCACAAAATGGAGCTGTGTGAACTCAGAATGGAGGTGTGTGAAGTCACAGAATGGAGGTGTGTGAATTCATAGAATGGAGATGTGTGAAGTCACAGAATGGAGGTGTGTGAAATCGTAAAATGAAGGTGTGTGAAGTCAGAGAATCAAGGTGTGTGAAGTCACAGAATGGAGATGTGTGAACTCACAATGGAGGTGAGTGAAGTCACAGAATGGAGGTGTGTGAAGTCATAGAATGGAAGTGTGTGAAGTCATAGAATGTAGGTGTGTGATGTCAGAATGGAGGTGTGTGAAGTCACAGAATGTAGGTGTGTGACGTCATAAATGTTGGTGTGTGAAGTCATAGAATGGAGATGTGAAGTCATAGAATGGAGGTGTGAAGTCATAGAATGGAGGTGTGTGAAGTCACAGAAGGCATGTGTGTGAAGTCACAGAATAGAGTTGTGTGAAGTCAAAATGGAGGTGTGTGAATTCATAGAATGGAGATGTGTGAAGTCATAGAATGGAGGTGTGTGAAGTCATAGAATGGAGGTGTGTGAAATCACAAAATGGAGGTGTGTGTAGTCACAGAGTGGAGGTGTGTAAAGTCACAGAGTGGAGGTGTGTGAATTCTCAGAATGGAGGTGTGGGAAGTCACAGAATGGAGGTGTGTGAAGTCAAAGAATGGAGGTGTGTGAATTCATAGAATGGAGGTGTGTGAAGTCAAAGAATGGAGGTGTGTGAAGTCATAGAATGGAGGTGTGTGAAGTCATAGAATGGAGGTGTGTGAGGTCAGATTGGAGGTGTGTGAAGTCACAGAATGGAAGTGTGTCAACTCAGAAAGGAGGTGTGTGAAGTCATAGAATGGAGGTGTGTGAAGTCATAGAATGGAGGTGTGTGAAATCATAGAAAGGAGGTGTGTGAAGTCACAGAAATGAGGTCTTTGAAGTCAAAATGGAAGTGTGTGAAGTCAGAATGGAGGTGTGTGAAGTCATAGAATGGAGGTGTGTGAAGTCACAGAATGGAGGTGTGTGAACTCAGAGAATAGAGGAGTGTGAAGTCATAGAATGGAGGTGTGTGAAGTCATAGAATGGAGGTGTGGGAAGTCACAGAATGGAGGTGTGTGAACTCAGAGAATGGAGGAGTGTGAAGTCATACAGTGGAGGTGTGTGAAGTCACAGATGGAGGTGTGTGAAGTCATAGAATGGAGGTGTGTGAAGTCACAGAATGGAGGTGTGTGAACCCAGAATGGAGGTGTGTGAAGTCAGAGAATGGAGGTGTGTGAAGTCACAATGCAGGTGTGTGAACTCATAGAATGGAGGTGTGTGAAGTCACAATGTAGGTTTCTGAAGTCATAGAATGGAGGTGTGTGAAGTCATAGAATGGAGGTGTGTGAAGTCACAGAAGGGAAGTGTGTGAAGTCACAGAACGGAGATGTGTGAAGTCACAATGGAGGTGTGAGAGGTCATAGAATGGAGGTGTGTGAAGTCATAGAATGGAGGTGTGTGAAGTCACAAAATGGAGGTGTGTGAAGTCATATACTGGAGGCGTGTGAAGTCACAGAATGGAGGTGTGTGTGAAGTAAAATGTAGGTGTGTGAAGTCATAGAATGGAGGTGTGTGAAGTCATAGAATGGAGGTGTGCAAAGTCACAAAATGGAGGTGTGTGAAGTCATATATTGGAGGTGTGTGACGTCACAGAATGGAGGTGTGTGAACTCAGAATGGAGGTGTGTGAAGTCACAGAATGGAGGTGTGTGAAATCATAGAATGGAGATGTGTGAAGTCACAGAATGGAGGTGTGTGAAGTCACAATGCAGGTGTGTGAAGTCATAGAATGGAAGTGTGTGACGTCATAGAATGGAGGTGTGTCAAGTCACAAAATGGAGGTGTGTGAAGTCATATATTGGAGGTGTGTGAAGTCACAGAATAGAGGTGTGTGCGAAGTCACAATGTAGGTGTGTGAAGTCATAGAATGGAGGTGTGTGAAGTCATAGAATGGAGGTGTGCAAAGTCACAAAATGGAGGTGTTTGAAGTCATATATTGGAGGTGTGTGAAGTCACAAAATGGAGCTGTGTGAACTCAGAATGGAGGTGTGTGAAGTCACAGAATGGAGGTGTGTGAAATCGTAGAATGGAGGTGTGTGAAGTCAGAGAATCAAGGTGTGTGAAGTCACAGAATGGAGGTGTGTGAACTCACAATGGAGGTGAGTGAAGTCACAGAATGGAGGTGTGTGAAGTCATAGAATGGAAGTGTGTGAAGTCATAGAATGTAGGTGTGTGATGTCAGAATGGAGGTGTGTGAAGTCACAAAATGTAGGTGTGTGACGTCATAAATGTTGGTGTGTGAAGTCATAGAATGGAGATGTGACGTCATAGAATGGAGGTGTGAAGTCATAGAATGGAGGTGTGTGAAGTCACAGAAGGCATGTGTGTGAAGTCACAGAATAGAGTTGTGTGAAGTCAAAATGGAGGTGTGTGAATTCATAGAATGGAGATGTGTGAAGTCATAGAATGGAGGTGTGTGAAGTCATAGAATGGAGGTGTGTGAAATCACAAAATGGAGGTGTGTGTAGTCACAGAGTGCAGGTGTGTAAAGTCACAGAGTGGAGGTGTGTGAATTCTCAGAATGGAGGTGTGGGAAGTCACAGAATGGAGGTGTGTGAAGTCAAAGAATGGAGGTGTGTGAATTCATAGAATGGAGGTGTGTGAAGTCAAAGAATGGAGGTGTGTGAAGTCATAGAATGGAGGTGTGTGAAGTCATAGAATGGAAGTGTGTGAGGTCAGATTGGAGGTGTGTGAAGTCACAGAATGGAAGTGTGTCAACTCAGAAAGGAGGTGTGTGAAGTCATAGAATGGAGGTGTGTGAATTCATAGAATAGAGGTGTGTGAAATCAGAGAATGGAGGTGTGTGAAGTCACAGAAATGAGGTCTTTGAAGTCAAAATGGAAGTGTGTGAAGTCAGAATGGAGGTGTGTGAAGTCATAGAATGGAGGTGTGTGAAGTCACAGAATGGAGGTGTGTGAACTCAGGGAATGGAGGAGTGTGAAGTCATAGAATGGAGGTGTGTGAATTCACAGATGGAGGTGTGTGAAGTCATAGAATGGAGGTGTGTGAAGTCACAGAATGGAGGTGTGTGAACCCAGAATGGAGGTGTGTGAATTCACAGAAGGGAGGTTTGTGAAGTCATAGAATGGATGTTTCTGAAGTAAGAATGAAGGTGTGTGAAGTCATAGAATGGAGGTGTGTGAAGTCAAAATGGAGGTGTGTGAAGTCAAACAATGTAGGTGTGTGAAGTCACAGAATGGGGGTGTGTGAAGTCACAGAATGGAAGTGTGTGAAGTCAAAATGGAGGTGTGTGAAGTCAAAGAATGGACGTGTGTGAAGTCAAAATTTTGGTGTGTGAAGTCACAAATGCAGGTGTGTGAAGTCACAGAATGGAGGTGTGTGAAGTCAAAATGGAGGTGTGTGAGGTCAAAGAATGGATGTGTGTGAAGTCATAGAATGGAGGTGTATGAAGTCATGGAATGGAGGTTTGTGAAGTCAAACATGGGAAGCGTGTGAAGTTACAGAATGGAGGTGTGTGAAGTCATCGAATGGAGGTGTGTGAAGTCAGATTGCAGGTTTGGGAAGTCATAGAATGGAGGTTTGTGAAGTCATAGATTGGAAGTGTGTGAAGTCATAGAATGGAGATTGTGAAGTCATAGATTGAAGTTGTGTGGAAGTCATAGTATGGAGGTGTGTGAAGTCACAGAAAGGCGGTGTGTGAATTCACAGAATGGAGTTGTATGAAGTCACAATGCAGGTGTGTGAAGTCATAGAATGGAGGTGTGTGAAATCAAAGAATGGAGGTTTGTGAAGTGATATAATGGATTGTGTGTGAAATCAGAGAATGGAGGTGTGTGAAGTCACAGAATGGAGGTGTGTAAAGTCACAGAGTGGAGGTGTGTGAAGTCACAGAATGGAGGTGTGTGAAGTCACAAAATGGAGGTGTGTGAACTCAGAATGGAGGTGTGTGAAGTCACAGAATGGAGGTGTGTGAAATCATAGAATGGAGATGTGTGAAGTCACAGAATGGAGGTGTGTGAAGTCACAATGCAGGTGTGTGAAGTCATAGAATGGAAGTGTGTGAAGTCATAGAATGGAGGTGTGTGAAGTCACAAAATGGAGGTGTGTGAAGTCATATATTGGAGGTGTGTGAAGTCACAAAATGGAGCTGTGTGAACTCAGAATGGAGGTGTGTGAAGTCACAGAATGGAGGTGTGTGAATTCATAGAATGGAGATGTGTGAAGTCACAGAATGGAGGTGTGTGAAATCGTAAAATGAAGGTGTGTGAAGTCAGAGAATCAAGGTGTGTGAAGTCACAGAATGGAGGTGTGTGAACTCACAATGGAGGTGAGTGAAGTCACAGAATGGAGGTGTGTGAAGTCATAGAATGGAAGTGTGTGAAGTCATAGAATGTAGGTGTGTGATGTCAGAATGGAGGTGTGTGAAGTCACAGAATGTAGGTGTGTGACGTCATAAATGTTGGTGTGTGAAGTCATAGAATGGAGATGTGAAGTCATAGAATGGAGGTGTGAAGTCATAGAATGGAGGTGTGTGAAGTCACAGAAGGCATGTGTGTGAAGTCACAGAATAGAGTTGTGTGAAGTCAAAATGGAGGTGTGTGAATTCATAGAATGGAGATGTGTGAAGTCATAGAATGGAGGTGTGTGAAATCACAAAATGGAGGTGTGTGTAGTCACAGAGTGGAGGTGTGTAAAGTCACAGAGTGGAGGTGTGTGAATTCTCAGAATGGAGGTGTGGGAAGTCACAGAATGGAGGTGTGTGAAGTCAAAGAATGGAGGTGTGTGAATTCATAGAATGGAGGTGTGTGAAGTCAAAGAATGGAGGTGTGTGAAGTCATAGAATGGAGGTGTGTGAAGTCATAGAATGGAGGTGTGTGAGGTCAGATTGGAGGTGTGTGAAGTCACAGAATTGAAGTGTGTCAACTCAGAAAGGAGGTGTGTGAAGTCATAGAATGGAGGTGTGTGAAGTCATAGAATGGAGGTGTGTGAAATCATAGAATGGAGGTGTGTGAAGTCACAGAAATGAGTTCTTTGAAGTCAAAATGGAAGTGTGTGAAGTCAGAATGGAGGTGTGTGAAGTCATAGAATGGAGGTGTGTGAAGTCACAGAATGGAGGTGTGTGAACTCAGAGAAAAGAGGAGTGTGAAGTCATAGAATGGAGTTGTGTGAAGTCACAGATGGAGGTGTGTGAAGTCATAGAATGGAGGTGTGTGAAGTCACAGAATGGAGGTGTGTGAACCCAGAATGGAGGTGTGTGAATTCACAGAAGGGAGGTTTGTGAAGTCATAGAATGAATGTTTCTGAAGTAAGAATGAAGGTGTGTGAAGTCATAGAATGGAAGTGTGTGAAGTCAAAATGGAGGTGTGTGAAGTCAAAAAATGTAGGTGTGTGAAGTCACAGAATGGAGGTGTGTGAAGTCACAGAATGGAAGTGTGTGAAGTCAAAATGGAGGTGTGTGAAGTCAAAGAAAGGACGTGTGTGAAGTCAAAATTGTGGTGTGTAAAGTCACAAATGCAGGTGTGTGAAGTCACAGAATGGAGGTGTGTGAAGTCAAAATGGAGGTGTGTGAGGTCAAAGAATGGATGTGTGTGAAGTCATAGAATGGAGGTGTATGAAGGCATGGAATGGAGGTTTGTGACGTCAAACATTGGAAGCGTGTGAAGTTACAGAATGGAGGTGTGTGAAGTCATCGAATGGAGGTGTGTGAAGTCAGAGAATGGAGGTGTGTGAAGTCAGATTGCAGGTTTGTGAAGTCATAGAATGGAGGTTTGTGAAGTCATAGATTGGGGGTGTGTGAAGTCAGAATGGAGATGTGGGAAGTCAGAGAATGGAGGTGTGTGAAGTCAAAATTGTGGTGTGTGAAGTCATAGAATGGAGGTGTGTGAAGTCATAGAATGGAGGTGTGTGAAGTCAAAATGGAGGTGTGTGAGGTCAAAGAATGGATGTGTGTGAAGTCCTTGAATGGAGGTGTATGAAGTCATGGAATGGAGGTTTGTGAAGTCAAACATTGGAAGCGTGTGAAGTTACAGAATGGAGGTGTGTGAAGTCATCGAATGGAGGTGTGTGAAGTCAGAGAATGGAGGTGTGTGAAGTCAGATTGCAGGTTTGTGAAGTCATAGAATGGAGGTTTGTGAAATCAAAGAATGGAGGTTTGTGAAGTGATAGAATGGATTGTGTGTGAAATCACAGAATGGAGTTGTGTGAAGTCACAGAATGGAGGTGTGTAAAGTCACAGAGTGGAGGTGTGTGAAGTCACAGAATGTAGGTGTGTGAAGTCATAGAATGGAGGTGTGTGAAGTCACAGAATGCAGTTGTGTGAAGTCAGATTAGAGGTGTGCGAAGTCATAGAATGGAGGTGTGTGAAGTCAGAATGGAGCTGTGTGAATTCATAGAATGGAAGTGTGTGAAGTCAGAATGGAGGTGTGTGAACTCATAGAATGGAGGTGTATGAAGTCACAATGGAGGTGTGGGAAGTCACAGAATGGATGTGTGTGAACTCAGAAAGGAGGTGTGTAAAGTCATAGAATGGAGGTGTGTGAAGTCATAGAATGGAGGTGTGTGAAATCATAGAATGGAGGTGTGTGAAGTCACAGAATTGAGGTGTGTGAGGACAGAATGGAGTTGTGTGAGCTCAGAATGGAGGTGTGTGAAGTCAGAGAATGGAGGTGTTTGAAGTCATAGAATGGAGGTGTGTGAAATCATAGAATGGAGGTGTGTGAAGTCACAGAATTGAGGTGTGTGAAGACAGAATGGAGTTGTGTGAGGTCAGAATGGAGGTGTGTGAAGTCAGAGAATGGAGGTGTGTGAAGTCAGAGAATGGAGGTGTGTGAAATCATAGAATGGATGTGTGTGAAGTCACAGAATTGAGGTGTGTGAAGTCAGAATGGAGGTGTGTGAAGTCAGAATGGAGGTGTGTGAAGTCAGAGAATGGAGGTGTGTGAAGTCACAATGCAGGTGTGTGAACTCATAGAATGGAGGTGTGTGAAGTCACAATGTAGGTTTCTGAAGTCATAGAATGGAGGTGTGTGAAGTCATAGAATGGAGGTGTGCGAAGTCACAGAATGGAGGTGTGTGATGTCATAGAATGGAGGTGTGTGAAGTCACAGAGTGGAGGTGTGTAAAGGCATAGAATGGAGGTGTGTGAAGTCATAGAATGGAGGTGTGTGAAGTCATAGTATGGGGGTGTGTGAAGTCACAGAATGGAGGTGTGTGAAGTCACACTATGGAGGGGTGTGAACTCAGATTTGAGGTGTGTGAGGTCACAGAATGGAGGTGTGTGAAGTCATATAACGAGGTGTGTGAAGTCACAGAATGGAGGTGTGTGAAGACACAGAATGTAGGTGTCTGAACTCAGAGTGGAGGTGTGTGAAGTCACAGAATGGAGGTGTGTGAAGTCATAGAATGGAAGTGTGTGAAGTCATAGAATGGAGGTGTGTAAAGTCAGAATGGAGGTGTTTGAAGTCACAAATGGAGGTGTGTTAACTCAGAATGGAGGTGTGTGAAGTCACAGAATGCAGGTGTGTGAAGTCAAAATTGTGATGTGTGAAGTCACAAATGGAGGTGTGTGAAGTCACAGAGTGGAGGTGTGTGAAATCAAAATGGAATTTTGTGAAGTCAAAGAAAGGAGTTGTGTGAAGTCATAGAATGGATATGTATGAAGTCATGGAATGGAGGTTTGTGAAGTCAAACATTGGAAGTGTGTGAAGTTACAGAATGGAGGTGTGTGAAGTCATAGAAGGGAGATGTGTGAAGTCATAGATTGGAGGTGTGTGAAGTCAGAATGGAGATGTGTGAAGTCAGAGAATGGAGGTGTGTGAAGTCATAGAATGGAGGTGTATGAAGTCATGGAATGGAGGTTTGTGAAGTCAAACATTGGAAGCGTGTGAAGTTACAGAATGGAGGTGTGTGAAGTCATCGAATGGAGGTGTGTGAAGTCAGAGAATGGAGGTGTGTGAAGTCAGATTGCAGGTTTGTGAAGTCATAGAATGGAGGTTTGTGAAATCAAAGAATGGAGGTTTGTGAAGTGATAGAATGGATTGTGTGTGAAATCACAGAATGGAGTTGTGTGAAGTCACAGAATGGAGGTGTGTAAAGTCACAGAGTGGAGGTGTGTGAAGTCACAGAATGTAGGTGTGTGAAGTCATAGAATGGAGGTGTGTGAAGTCACAGAATGCAGTTGTGTGAAGTCAGATTAGAGGTGTGCGAAGTCATAGAATGGAGGTGTGTGAAGTCAGAATGGAGCTGTGTGAATTCATAGAATGGAAGTGTGTGAAGTCAGAATGGAGGTGTGTGAACTCATAGAATGGAGGTGTATGAAGTCACAATGGAGGTGTGGGAAGTCACAGAATGGATGTGTGTGAACTCAGAAAGGAGGTGTGTAAAGTCATAGAATGGAGGTGTGTGAAGTCATAGAATGGAGGTGTGTGAAATCATAGAATGGAGGTGTGTGAAGTCACAGAATTGAGGTGTGTGAGGACAGAATGGAGTTGTGTGAGCTCAGAATGGAGGTGTGTGAAGTCAGAGAATGGAGGTGTTTGAAGTCATAGAATGGAGGTGTGTGAAATCATAGAATGGAGGTGTGTGAAGTCACAGAATTGAGGTGTGTGAAGACAGAATGGAGTTGTGTGAGGTCAGAATGGAGGTGTGTGAAGTCAGAGAATGGAGGTGTGTGAAGTCAGAGAATGGAGGTGTGTGAAATCATAGAATGGATGTGTGTGAAGTCACAGAATTGAGGTGTGTGAAGTCAGAATGGAGGTGTGTGAAGTCAGAATGGAGGTGTGTGAAGTCAGAGAATGGAGGTGTGTGAAGTCACAATGCAGGTGTGTGAACTCATAGAATGGAGGTGTGTGAAGTCACAATGTAGGTTTCTGAAGTCATAGAATGGAGGTGTGTGAAGTCATAGAATGGAGGTGTGCGAAGTCACAGAATGGAGGTGTGTGATGTCATAGAATGGAGGTGTGTGAAGTCACAGAGTGGAGGTGTGTAAAGGCATAGAATGGAGGTGTGTGAAGTCATAGAATGGAGGTGTGTGAAGTCATAGTATGGGGGTGTGTGAAGTCACAGAATGGAGGTGTGTGAAGTCACACTATGGAGGGGTGTGAACTCAGATTTGAGGTGTGTGAGGTCACAGAATGGAGGTGTGTGAAGTCATATAACGAGGTGTGTGAAGTCACAGAATGGAGGTGTGTGAAGACACAGAATGTAGGTGTCTGAACTCAGAGTGGAGGTGTGTGAAGTCACAGAATGGAGGTGTGTGAAGTCATAGAATGGAAGTGTGTGAAGTCATAGAATGGAGGTGTGTAAAGTCAGAATGGAGGTGTTTGAAGTCACAAATGGAGTTGTGTTAACTCAGAATGGAGGTGTGTGAAGTCACAGAATGCAGGTGTGTGAAGTCAAAATTGTGATGTGTGAAGTCACAAATGGAGGTGTGTGAAGTCACAGAGTGGAGGTGTGTGAAATCAAAATGGAATTTTGTGAAGTCAAAGAAAGGAGTTGTGTGAAGTCATAGAATGGATATGTATGAAGTCATGGAATGGAGGTTTGTGAAGTCAAACATTGGAAGTGTGTGAAGTTACAGAATGGAGGTGTGTGAAGTCATAGAAGGGAGATGTGTGAAGTCATAGATTGGAGGTGTGTGAAGTCAGAATGGAGATGTGTGAAGTCAGAGAATGGAGGTGTGTGAAGTCATAGAATGGAGGTGTGTCTAGTCACAGAATAGAAGTGTGTGAAGTCATAGAATGGAGGTGTGTGAAGTCATAGAATGGAGGTGTGTGAAGTCATAGAATGGAGGTGTGTGAAATCACAGGACGGAGGTGTGTGAAGACACAGAATGGAGGTGTGTAAAGTCACAGATTGGAGGTGTGTGAAGTCACAGAATGGAGGTGTGTGAAGTCAGAGAATGGAGGTGTGTGAAGTCACAGGATGGAGGTGTGTGAAATCAGAATAGAGGTGTGCGAAGTCATAGAATGGAGGTGTGTGAAGTCAGAATGGAGGTGTGTGAAATCATTGAATGGATGTGTGTGAAGTCAAAATGGAGGGGTGTGAAGTCATAGAATGGTGGTTTTTGAAGTCACAGAATGGAGGTGTGTGAAGTCATAGAATGGATGTTTCTGAAGTAAGAATGAAGGTGTGTGAAATCATTGAATGGAGGGGTGTGAAGTCAAAATTGAGGTGTGTGAACTCATAGAATGGAGGTATGTGAGCTCATAGAATGGAGGTGTGTGATGTCATGGAATGGAGGTGTGTGAAGTCAAAGAATGGAGTTGTGTGTAGTCAAACAATGGAGGTGTGTGAAGTCACAGAATGGAGGTGTGTGAATTCACAGAATGGAAGTGTGTGAAGTCAAAATGGAGGTGTGTGAAGTCAAAGAATGGAGGTATGTGAAGTCAAAGATTGGAGGTGTGTGAAGTCACAGAATGGAAGTGTGTCAACTCAGAAAGGAGGTGTGTGAAGTCATAGAATGGAGGTGTGTGAAGTCATAGAATGGAGATGTGTGAAATCATAGAATGGAGGTGTGTGAAGTCACAGAAATGAGGTCTTTGAAGTCAAAATGGAAGTGTGTGAAGTCAGAATGGAGGTGTGTGAAGTCATAGAATGGAGGTGTGTGAAGTCACAGAATGGAGGTGTGTGAACTCAGAGAATGGAGGAGTGTGAAGTCATACAATGGAGGTCTGTGAAGTCACAGATGGAGGTGTGTGAAGTCATAGAATGGAGGTGTGTGAAGTCACAGAATGGAGGTGTGTGAACCCAGAATGGAGGTGTGTGAAGTCAGAGAATGGAGGTGTGTGAAGTCACAATGCAGGTGTGTGAACTCATAGAATGGAGGTGTGTGAAGTCACAATGTAGGTTTCTGAAGTCATAGAATGGAGGTGTGTGAAGTCATAGAATGGAGGTGTGCGAAGTCACAGAATGGAGGTGTGTGATGTCATAGAATGGAGGTGTGTGAAGTCACAGAGTGGAGGTGTGTAAAGGCATAGAATGGAGGTGTGTGAAGTCATAGAATGGAGGTGTGTGAAGTCATAGTATGGGGGTGTGTGAAGTCACAGAATGGAGGTGTGTGAAGTCACACTATGGAGGGGTGTGAACTCAGATTTAAGGTGTGTGAGGTCACAGAATGGAGGTGTGTGAAGTCATATAACGAGGTGTGTGAAGTCACAGAATGGAGGTGTGTGAAGACACAGAATGGAGGTGTGTGAAGTCATAGAATGGAAGTGTGTGAAGTCATAGACTGGAAGTGTGTGAAGTCAGAATGGAGGTGTGTGAAGTCACAAATGGAGGTGTGTTAACTCTGAATGGAGGTGTGTGAAGTCACAGAATGGAGGTGTGTGAAGTCAAAATTGTGATGTGTGAAGTCACAAATGGAGGTGTGTGAAGTCACAGAGTGGAGGTGTGTGAAACCAAAATGGAATTTTGTGAAGTCAAAGAAAGGAGTTGTGTGAAGTCATAGAATGGATGTGTATGAAGTCATGGAATGGAGGTTTGTGAAGTCAAACATTGGAAGTGTGTGAAGTTACAAAATGGAGGTGTGTGAAGTCATAGAAGGGAGATGTGTGAAGTCATAGATTGGAGGTGTGTGAAGTCAGAATGGAGATGTGTGAAGTCAGAGAATGGAGGTGTGTGAAGTCATAGAATGGAGGTGTGTCTAGTCACAGAATAGAAGTGTGTGAAGTCATAGAATGGAGGTGTGTGAAGTCATAGAATGGAGGTGTGTGAAGTCATAGAATGGAGGTGTGTGAAATCACAGGATGGAGGTGTGTGAAGACACAGAATGGAGGTGTGTAAAGTCACAGAGTGGAGGTGTGTGAAGTCACAGAATGGAGGTGTGTGAAGTCAGAGAATGGAGGTGTGTGAAGTCACAGGATGGAGGTGTGTGAAGTCAGAATAGAGGTGTGCGAAGTCATAGAATGGAGGTGTGTGAAGTCAGAATGGAGGTGTGTGAACTCATTGAATGGATGTGTGTGAAGTCAAAATGGAGGGGTGTGAAGTCATAGAATGGTGGTTTTTGAAGTCACAGAATGGAGGTGTGTGAAGTCATAGAATGGATGTTTCTGAAGTAAGAATGAAGGTGTGTGAAGCCATTCAATGGAGGTGTGTGAAGTCAAAATTGAGGTGTGTGAACTCATAGAATGGAGGTATGTGAGCTCATAGAATGGAGGTGTGTGATGTCATGGAATGGAGGTGTGTGAAGTCAAAGAATGGAGTTGTGTGTAGTCAAACAATGGAGGTGTGTGAAGTCACAGAATGGAGGTGTGTGAATTCACAGAATGGAAGTGTGTGAAGTCAAAATGGAGGTGTGTGAAGTCAAAGAATGGAGGTATGTGAAGTCAAAGAATGGAGGTGTGTGAAGTCAAAATAGTGGTGTGTGACGTCACAAATGGAGGTGTGTGAAGTCACAGAATGGAGGTGTGTGATGTCAAAATGGAGGTGTGTGAAGTCAAAGAATGGAGGTGTGTAAAGTCATAGAATGGAGGTGTGTCAAGTCACACAAGGGAGGTGTGTGAAGTCACAGAACGGAGATGTGTGAAATCACAATGGAGGTGTGAGAGGTCATAGAATGGAGATGTGTGAAGTCAAAGAATGGAGGTTTGTGAAGTCAAACATTGGAAGTGTGTGAAATTACAGAATGGAGGTGTGTGAAGTCATAGAATGGACGTGTGTGAAGTCATAAAATGGAGGTGTGTCAAGTCACAGAAGGGAGGTGTGTGAAGTCACAGAACGGAGATGTGTGAAGTCACAATGGAAGTGTGTGAAGTCACAGAATGGAGGTGTGTGAAATCACAGAATGGAGGTGTGAGAAGTCACAGAATGGAGGTGTGTAAAGTGACAGAGTTGAGGGGTGTGAAGTCACAGAATGGAGGTGTTTGAAGTCATAGAATGGAGGTGTGTGAAGTCACAGAATGGAGGTGTATGAAGTCAGAATAGAGGTATGCGAAGTAGTAGAATGGAGATGTGTTAAGTCAGAATGGAGCTGTGGGAATTCATAGAATGGAGGTGTGTGAAGTCAGATTGGAGGTGTGTGAACTCTTAGAATGGAGGTATGTGAAGTCTCAATGGAGGTGTGTGAAGTCATAGAATTGTGGTTTTTGAAATCACAGAATGCAGGTGTGTGGAGTCATAGAATGGAGGTGTGTGAAGTCAGATTGGAGGTGTGTGAAGTCAATGAATGGAGGTGTGTGAACTCAGAAAGGAGGTATGTGAAGTCATAGAATGGAGGTGTGTGAAGTCAAAGAAGGGAGGTGTGGGAAATCATAGAATGGAGGTGTGTGAAGTCACAGAATTGAGGTGTGTGAAGTCAGAATGGAGGTGTGTGAATTCAGAATGGAGGTGTGTGAAGTCATAGAATGGATGTGTCTGAAGTCACAATGCAGGTGTGTGAACTGATAGAACGTAGGTGTTTGAAGTCACAATGCAGGTGTGTGAAGTCATAGAATGGAGGTGTGTGAACTCACAGAATGGAGGTGTGTGAAGTCACAAAATGGAGGTGTGTGAAGTCAAAATGGAGGTGTGTGAAGTCAAAGAATGGACGTGTGTGAAGTCACAATTGTGGTGTGTGAAGTCACAAATGCAGGTGTGTGAAGTCACAGAATGGAGGTGTGTGAAGTGAAAACGGAGGTGTGTGAGGTCAAAGAATGGATGTGTGTGAAGTCATAGAATGGAGGTGTATGAAGTCATGGAATGGAGGTTTGTGACGTCAAACATTGGAAGCGTGTGAAATTACAGAATGGAGATGTGTGAAGTCAGAGAATGGAGGTGTGTGAAGTCATAGAATGGAGGTGTGTCTAGTCACAGAATAGAAGCGTGTGAAGTCATAGAATGGAGGTGTGTGAAGTCATAGAATGGAGGTGTGTGAAGTCATAGAATGGAGGTGTGTGAAATCACAGGATGGAGGTGTGTGAAGACACAGAATGGAGGTGTGTAAAGTCACAGAGTGGAGGTGTGTGAAGTCACAGAATGGAGGTGTGTGAAGTCAGAGAATGGAGGTGTGTGAAGTCACAGGATGGAGGTGTGTGAAGTCAGAATAGAGGTGTGCGAAGTCATAGAATGGAGGTGTGTGAAGTCAGAATGGAGGTGTGTGAACTCATTGAATGGATGTGTGTGAAGTCAAAATGGAGGGGTGTGAAGTCATAGAATGGTGGTTTTTGAAGTCACAGAATGGAGGTGTGTGAAGTCATAGAATGGATGTTTCTGAAGTAAGAATGAAGGTGTGTGAAGCCATTGAATGGAGGTGTGTGAAGTCAAAATTGAGGTGTGTGAACTCATAGAATGGAGGTATGTGAGCTCATAGAATGGAGGTGTGTGATGTCATGGAATGGAGGTGTGTGAAGTCAAAGAATGGAGTTGTGTGTAGTCAAACAATGGAGGTGTGTGAAGTCACAGAATGGAGGTGTGTGAATTCACAGAATGGAAGTGTGTGAAGTCAAAATGGAGGTGTGTGAAGTCAAAGAATGGAGGTATGTGAAGTCAAAGAATGGAGGTGTGTGAAGTCAAAATAGTGGTGTGTGACGTCACAAATGGAGGTGTGTGAAGTCACAGAATGGAGGTGTGTGATGTCAAAATGGAGTTGTGTGAAGTCAAAGAATGGAGGTGTGTAAAGTCATAGAATGGAGGTGTGTCAAGTCACACAAGGGAGGTGTGTGAAGTCACAGAACGGAGATGTGTGAAATCACAATGGAGGTGTGAGAGGTCATAGAATGGAGATGTGTGAAGTCAAAGAATGGAGGTTTGTGAAGTCAAACATTGGAAGCGTGTGAAATTACAGAATGGAGGTGTGTGAAGTCATAGAATGGACGTGTGTGAAGTCATAAAATGGAGGTGTGTCAAGTCACAGAAGGGAGGTGTGTGAAGTCACAGAACGGAGATGTGTGAAGTCACAATGGAAGTGTGTGAAGTCACAGAATGGAGGTGTGTGAAATCACAGAATGGAGGTGTGAGAAGTCACAGAATGGAGGTGTGTAAAGTGACAGAGTTGAGGGGTGTGAAGTCACAGAATGGAGGTGTTTGAAGTCATAGAATGGAGGTGTGTGAAGTCACAGAATGGAGGTGTATGAAGTCAGAATAGAGGTATGCGAAGTAGTAGAATGGAGATGTGTTAAGTCAGAATGGAGCTGTGGGAATTCATAGAATGGAGGTGTGTGAAGTCAGATTGGAGGTGTGTGAACTCTTAGAATGGAGGTATGTGAAGTCTCAATGGAGGTGTGTGAAGTCATAGAATTGTGGTTTTTGAAATCACAGAATGCAGGTGTGTGAACTGATAGAACGTAGGTGTTTGAAGTCACAATGCAGGTGTGTGAAGTCATAGAATGGAGGTGTGTGAACTCACAGAATGGAGGTGTGTGAAGTCACAAAATGGAGGTGTGTGAAGTCAAAATGGAGGTGTGTGAAGTCAAAGAATGGACGTGTGTGAAGTCACAATTGTGGTGTGTGAAGTCACAAATGCAGGTGTGTGAAGTCACAGAATGGAGGTGTGTGAAGTGAAAACGGAGGTGTGTGAGGTCAAAGAATGGATGTGTGTGAAGTCATAGAATGGAGGTGTATGAAGTCATGGAATGGAGGTTTGTGACGTCAAACATTGGAAGCGTGTGAAATTACAGAATGGAGGCGTGTGAAGTCATAAAATGGAGGTGTGTCAAGTCACAGAAGGGAGGTGTGTGAAGTCACAGAACGGCGATGTGTGAAGTCAAAGAATGGAGGTGTGTGAAGTCATAGAATGGAGGTGTGTGAAATCACAGAATGGAGGTGTGAGAAGTCACAGAATGGAGGTGTGTAAAGTGACCGAGTTGAGGTGTGTGAAGTCACAGAATGGAGGTGTTTGAAGTCATAGAATGGAGGTGTGTGAAGTCATAGAATGGAGGTGTATGAAGTCAGAAGAGAGGTATGCGAAGTCATAGAATGGAGGTGTGTTAAGTCAGAATGGAGCTGTGAAAATTCATAGAATGGAGGTGTGTGAAGTCAGATTGGAGGTGTGTGAACTCTTAGAATGGAGGTATGTGAAGTCACAATGGAGGTGTGTGGAGTCATAGAATTGTGGTTTTTGAAATCACAGAATGGAAGTGTGTGTAGTCATAAAATGGAGGTGTGTGAAGTCAGATTGGAGGTGTGTGAAGTCAATGAATGGAGGTGTGTGAACTCAGAAAGGAGTTGTGTGAAGTCGTAGAATGGAGCTGTGTGAAATCATAGAATGGAGGTGTGTGAAATCATAGAATGGAGGTGTGTGAAGTCAGAGAATGGAGGTGTGTGAAGTCACAATGCAGGTGTGTGAACTCATAGAATGGAGGTGTGTGAAGTCACAATGTAGGTTTCTGAAGTCATAGAATGGAGGTGTGTGAAGTCATAGAATGGAGGTGTGCGAAGTCACAGAATGGAGGTGTGTGATGTCATAGAATGGAGGTGTGTGAAGTCACAGAGTGGAGGTGTGTAAAGGCATAGAATGGAGGTGTCTGAAGTCATAGAATGGAGGTGTGTGAAGTCATAGTATGGGGGTGTGTGAAGTCACAGAATGGAGGTGTGTGAAGTCACACTATGGAGGGGTGTGAACTCAGATTTGAGGTGTGTGAGGTCACAGAATGGAGGTGTGTGAAGTCATATAACGAGGTGTGTGAAGTCACAGAATGGAGGTGTGTGAAGACACAGAATGGAGGTGTCTGAACTCAGAGTGGAGGTGTGTGAAGTCACAGAATGGAGGTGTGTGAAGTCATAGAATGGAAGTGTGTGAAGTCATAGAATGGAGGTGTGTGAAGTCAGAATGGAGGTGTGTGAAGTCACAAATGGAGGTGTGTTAACTCAGAATGGAGGTGTGTGAAGTCACAGAATGGAGGTGTGTGAAGTCAAAATTGTGATGTGTGAAGTCACAAATGGAGGTGTGTGAAGTCACAGAGTGGAGGTGTGTGAAACCAAAATGGAATTTTGTGAAGTCAAAGAAAGGAGTTGTGTGAAGTCATAGAATGAATGTGTATGAAGTCATGGAATGGAGGTTTGTGAAGTCAAACATTGGAAGTGTGTGAAGTTACAGAATGGAGGTGTGTGAAGTCATAGAAGGAAGATGTGTGAAGTCATAGATTGGAGGTGTGTGAAGTCAGAATGGAGATGTGTGAAGTCAGAGAATGGAGGTGTGTGAAGTCATAGAATGGAGGTGTGTCTAGTCACAGAATAGAAGTGTGTGAAGTCATAGAATGGAGGTGTGTGAAGTCATAGAATGGAGGTGTGTGAAGTCATAGAATGGAGGTGTGTGAAATCACAGGACGGAGGTGTGTGAAGACACAGAATGGAGGTGTGTAAAGTCACAGAGTGGAGGTGTGTGAAGTCACAGAATGGAGGTGTGTGAAGTCAGAGAATGGAGGTGTGTGAAGTCACAGGATGGAGGTGTGTGAAATCAGAATAGAGGTGTGCGAAGTCATAGAATGGAGGTGTGTGAAGTCAGAATGGAGGTGTGTGAACTCATTGAATGGATGTGTGTGAAGTCAAAATGGAGGTGTGTGAAGTCAAAGAATGGAGGTATGTGAAGTCAAAGAATGGAGGTGTGTGAAGTCAAAATAGTGGTGTGTGACGTCACAAATGGAGGTGTGTGAAGTCACAGAATGGAGGTGTGTGATGTCAAAATGGAGGTGTGTGAAGTCAAAGAATGGAGGTGTGTAAAGTCATAGAATGGAGGTGTGTCAAGTCACACAAGGGAGGTGTGTGAAGTCACAGAACGGAGATGTGTGAAATCACAATGGAGGTGTGAGAGGTCATAGAATGGAGATGTGTGAAGTCAAAGAATGGAGGTTTGTGAAGTCAAACATTGGAAGTGTGTGAAATTACAGAATGGAGGTGTGTGAAGTCATAGAATGGACGTGTGTGAAGTCATAAAATGGAGGTGTGTCAAGTCACAGAAGGGAGGTGTGTGAAGTCACAGAACGGAGATGTGTGAAGTCACAATGGAAGTGTGTGAAGTCACAGAATGGAGGTGTGTGAAATCACAGAATGGAGGTGTGAGAAGTCACAGAATGGAGGTGTGTAAAGTGACAGAGTTGAGGGGTGTGAAGTCACAGAATGGAGGTGTTTGAAGTCATAGAATGGAGGTGTGTGAAGTCACAGAATGGAGGTGTATGAAGTCAGAATAGAGGTATGCGAAGTAGTAGAATGGAGATGTGTTAAGTCAGAATGGAGCTGTGGGAATTCATAGAATGGAGGTGTGTGAAGTCAGATTGGAGGTGTGTGAACTCTTAGAATGGAGGTATGTGAAGTCTCAATGGAGGTGTGTGAAGTCATAGAATTGTGGTTTTTGAAATCACAGAATGCAGGTGTGTGGAGTCATAGAATGGAGGTGTGTGAAGTCAGATTGGAGGTGTGTGAAGTCAATGAATGGAGGTGTGTGAACTCAGAAAGGAGGTATGTGAAGTCATAGAATGGAGGTGTGTGAAGTCAAAGAAGGGAGGTGTGGGAAATCATAGAATGGAGGTGTGTGAAGTCACAGAATTGAGGTGTGTGAAGTCAGAATGGAGGTGTGTGAATTCAGAATGGAGGTGTGTGAAGTCATAGAATGGATGTGTCTGAAGTCACAATGCAGGTGTGTGAACTGATAGAACGTAGGTGTTTGAAGTCACAATGCAGGTGTGTGAAGTCATAGAATGGAGGTGTGTGAACTCACAGAATGGAGGTGTGTGAAGTCACAAAATGGAGGTGTGTGAAGTCAAAATGGAGGTGTGTGAAGTCAAAGAATGGACGTGTGTGAAGTCACAATTGTGGTGTGTGAAGTCACAAATGCAGGTGTGTGAAGTCACAGAATGGAGGTGTGTGAAGTGAAAACGGAGGTGTGTGAGGTCAAAGAATGGATGTGTGTGAAGTCATAGAATGGAGGTGTATGAAGTCATGGAATGGAGGTTTGTGACGTCAAACATTGGAAGCGTGTGAAATTACAGAATGGAGATGTGTGAAGTCAGAGAATGGAGGTGTGTGAAGTCATAGAATGGAGGTGTGTCTAGTCACAGAATAGAAGCGTGTGAAGTCATAGAATGGAGGTGTGTGAAGTCATAGAATGGAGGTGTGTGAAGTCATAGAATGGAGGTGTGTGAAATCACAGGATGGAGGTGTGTGAAGACACAGAATGGAGGTGTGTAAAGTCACAGAGTGGAGGTGTGTGAAGTCACAGAATGGAGGTGTGTGAAGTCAGAGAATGGAGGTGTGTGAAGTCACAGGATGGAGGTGTGTGAAGTCAGAATAGAGGTGTGCGAAGTCATAGAATGGAGGTGTGTGAAGTCAGAATGGAGGTGTGTGAACTCATTGAATGGATGTGTGTGAAGTCAAAATGGAGGGGTGTGAAGTCATAGAATGGTGGTTTTTGAAGTCACAGAATGGAGGTGTGTGAAGTCATAGAATGGATGTTTCTGAAGTAAGAATGAAGGTGTGTGAAGCCATTGAATGGAGGTGTGTGAAGTCAAAATTGAGGTGTGTGAACTCATAGAATGGAGGTATGTGAGCTCATAGAATGGAGGTGTGTGATGTCATGGAATGGAGGTGTGTGAAGTCAAAGAATGGAGTTGTGTGTAGTCAAACAATGGAGGTGTGTGAAGTCACAGAATGGAGGTGTGTGAATTCACAGAATGGAAGTGTGTGAAGTCAAAATGGAGGTGTGTGAAGTCAAAGAATGGAGGTATGTGAAGTCAAAGAATGGAGGTGTGTGAAGTCAAAATAGTGGTGTGTGACGTCACAAATGGAGGTGTGTGAAGTCACAGAATGGAGGTGTGTGATGTCAAAATGGAGTTGTGTGAAGTCAAAGAATGGAGGTGTGTAAAGTCATAGAATGGAGGTGTGTCAAGTCACACAAGGGAGGTGTGTGAAGTCACAGAACGGAGATGTGTGAAATCACAATGGAGGTGTGAGAGGTCATAGAATGGAGATGTGTGAAGTCAAAGAATGGAGGTTTGTGAAGTCAAACATTGGAAGCGTGTGAAATTACAGAATGGAGGTGTGTGAAGTCATAGAATGGACGTGTGTGAAGTCATAAAATGGAGGTGTGTCAAGTCACAGAAGGGAGGTGTGTGAAGTCACAGAACGGAGATGTGTGAAGTCACAATGGAAGTGTGTGAAGTCACAGAATGGAGGTGTGTGAAATCACAGAATGGAGGTGTGAGAAGTCACAGAATGGAGGTGTGTAAAGTGACAGAGTTGAGGGGTGTGAAGTCACAGAATGGAGGTGTTTGAAGTCATAGAATGGAGGTGTGTGAAGTCACAGAATGGAGGTGTATGAAGTCAGAATAG
Source organism: Megascapheus bottae (assembly GCA_024803745.1). Lineage (NCBI taxonomy): Eukaryota > Metazoa > Chordata > Mammalia > Rodentia > Geomyidae > Megascapheus > Megascapheus bottae. Next base: position 814,737 of record JANJXV010000344.1, read on the forward strand.
AGGTATGCGAAGTAGTAGAATGGAGATGTGTTAAGTCAGAATGGAGCTGTGGGAATTCATAGAATGGAGGTGTGTGAAGTCAGATTGGAGGTGTGTGAACTCTTAGAATGGAGGTATGTGAAGTCTCAATGGAGGTGTGTGAAGTCATAGAATTGTGGTTTTTGAAATCACAGAATGCAGGTGTGTGAACTGATAGAACGTAGGTGTTTGAAGTCACAATGCAGGTGTGTGAAGTCATAGAATGGAGGTGTGTGAACTCACAGAATGGAGGTGTGTGAAGTCACAAAATGGAGGTGTGTGAAGTCAAAATGGAGGTGTGTGAAGTCAAAGAATGGACGTGTGTGAAGTCACAATTGTGGTGTGTGAAGTCACAAATGCAGGTGTGTGAAGTCACAGAATGGAGGTGTGTGAAGTGAAAACGGAGGTGTGTGAGGTCAAAGAATGGATGTGTGTGAAGTCATAGAATGGAGGTGTATGAAGTCATGGAATGGAGGTTTGTGACGTCAAACATTGGAAGCGTGTGAAATTACAGAATGGAGGCGTGTGAAGTCATAAAATGGAGGTGTGTCAAGTCACAGAAGGGAGGTGTGTGAAGTCACAGAACGGCGATGTGTGAAGTCAAAGAATGGAGGTGTGTGAAGTCATAGAATGGAGGTGTGTGAAATCACAGAATGGAGGTGTGAGAAGTCACAGAATGGAGGTGTGTAAAGTGACCGAGTTGAGGTGTGTGAAGTCACAGAATGGAGGTGTTTGAAGTCATAGAATGGAGGTGTGTGAAGTCATAGAATGGAGGTGTATGAAGTCAGAAGAGAGGTATGCGAAGTCATAGAATGGAGGTGTGTTAAGTCAGAATGGAGCTGTGAAAATTCATAGAATGGAGGTGTGTGAAGTCAGATTGGAGGTGTGTGAACTCTTAGAATGGAGGTATGTGAAGTCACAATGGAGGTGTGTGGAGTCATAGAATTGTGGTTTTTGAAATCACAGAATGGAAGTGTGTGTAGTCATAAAATGGAGGTGTGTGAAGTCAGATTGGAGGTGTGTGAAGTCAATGAATGGAGGTGTGTGAACTCAGAAAGGAGTTGTGTGAAGTCGTAGAATGGAGCTGTGTGAAATCATAGAATGGAGGTGTGTGAAATCATAGAATGGAGGTGTGTGAAGTCAGAGAATGGAGGTGTGTGAAGTCACAATGCAGGTGTGTGAACTCATAGAATGGAGGTGTGTGAAGTCACAATGTAGGTTTCTGAAGTCATAGAATGGAGGTGTGTGAAGTCATAGAATGGAGGTGTGCGAAGTCACAGAATGGAGGTGTGTGATGTCATAGAATGGAGGTGTGTGAAGTCACAGAGTGGAGGTGTGTAAAGGCATAGAATGGAGGTGTCTGAAGTCATAGAATGGAGGTGTGTGAAGTCATAGTATGGGGGTGTGTGAAGTCACAGAATGGAGGTGTGTGAAGTCACACTATGGAGGGGTGTGAACTCAGATTTGAGGTGTGTGAGGTCACAGAATGGAGGTGTGTGAAGTCATATAACGAGGTGTGTGAAGTCACAGAATGGAGGTGTGTGAAGACACAGAATGGAGGTGTCTGAACTCAGAGTGGAGGTGTGTGAAGTCACAGAATGGAGGTGTGTGAAGTCATAGAATGGAAGTGTGTGAAGTCATAGAATGGAGGTGTGTGAAGTCAGAATGGAGGTGTGTGAAGTCACAAATGGAGGTGTGTTAACTCAGAATGGAGGTGTGTGAAGTCACAGAATGGAGGTGTGTGAAGTCAAAATTGTGATGTGTGAAGTCACAAATGGAGGTGTGTGAAGTCACAGAGTGGAGGTGTGTGAAACCAAAATGGAATTTTGTGAAGTCAAAGAAAGGAGTTGTGTGAAGTCATAGAATGAATGTGTATGAAGTCATGGAATGGAGGTTTGTGAAGTCAAACATTGGAAGTGTGTGAAGTTACAGAATGGAGGTGTGTGAAGTCATAGAAGGAAGATGTGTGAAGTCATAGATTGGAGGTGTGTGAAGTCAGAATGGAGATGTGTGAAGTCAGAGAATGGAGGTGTGTGAAGTCATAGAATGGAGGTGTGTCTAGTCACAGAATAGAAGTGTGTGAAGTCATAGAATGGAGGTGTGTGAAGTCATAGAATGGAGGTGTGTGAAGTCATAGAATGGAGGTGTGTGAAATCACAGGACGGAGGTGTGTGAAGACACAGAATGGAGGTGTGTAAAGTCACAGAGTGGAGGTGTGTGAAGTCACAGAATGGAGGTGTGTGAAGTCAGAGAATGGAGGTGTGTGAAGTCACAGGATGGAGGTGTGTGAAATCAGAATAGAGGTGTGCGAAGTCATAGAATGGAGGTGTGTGAAGTCAGAATGGAGGTGTGTGAACTCATTGAATGGATGTGTGTGAAGTCAAAATGGAGGGGTGTGAAGTCATAGAATGGTGGTTTTTGAAGTCACAGAATGGAGGTGTGTGAAGTCATAGAATGGATGTTTCTGAAGTAAGAATGAAGTTGTGTGAAGTCATTGAATGGAGGGGTGTGAAGTCAAAATTGAGGTGTGTGAACTCATAGAATGGAGGTATGTGAGCTCATAGAATGGAGGTGTGTGATGTCATGGAATGGAGGTGTGTGAAGTCAAAGAATGGAGTTGCGTGTAGTCAAACAATGGAGGTGTGTGAAGTCACAGAATGGAGGTGTGTGAATTCACAGAATGGAAGTGTGTGAGGTAAAAATGGAGGTGTGTGAAGTCAAAGAATGGAGGTATGTGAAGTCAAAGAATGGAGGTGTGTGAAGTCACAGAATGGAAGTGTGTCAACTCAGAAAGGAGGTGTGTGAAGTCATAGAATGGAGGTGTGTGAAGTCATAGAATGGAGATGTGTGAAATCATAGAATGGAGGTGTGTGAAGTCACAGAAATGAGGTCTTTGAAGTCAAAATGGAAGTGTGTGAAGTCAGAATGGAGGTGTGTGAAGTCATAGAATGGAGGTGTGTGAAGTCACAGAATGGAGGTGTGTGAACTCAGAGAATGGAGGAGTGTGAAGTCATACAATGGAGGTGTGTGAAGTCACAGATGGAGGTGTGTGAAGTCATAGAATGGAAGTGTGTGAAGTCACAGAATGGAGGTGTGTGAACCCAGAATGGAGGTGTGTGAAGTCAGAGAATGGAGGTGTGTGAAGTCACAATGCAGGTGTGTGAACTCATAGAATGGAGGTGTGTGAAGTCACAATGTAGGTTTCTGAAGTCATAGAATGGAGGTGTGTGAAGTCATAGAATGGAGGTGTGCGAAGTCACAGAATGGAGGTGTGTGATGTCATAGAATGGAGGTGTGTGAAGTCACAGAGTGGAGGTGTGTAAAGGCATAGAATGGAGGTGTGTGAAGTCATAGAATGGAGGTGTGTGAAGTCATAGTATGGGGGTGTTTGAAGTCACAGAATTGAGGTGTGTGAAGTCACACTATGGAGGGGTGTGAACTCAGATTTAAGGTGTGTGAGGTCACAGAATGGAGGTGTGTGAAGTCATATAACGAGGTGTGTGAAGTCACAGAATGGAGGTGTGTGAAGACACAGAATGGAGGTGTGTGAAGTCAAAATGGAGGTGTGTGAAGTCAAAGAATGGAGGTATGTGAAGTCAAAGAATGGAGGTGTGTGAAGTCAAAATAGTGGTGTGTGACGTCACAAATGGAGGTGTGTGAAGTCACAGAATGGAGGTGTGTGAAGTCATAGAATATAGGTGTGTGAAGTCATAGTATGGGGGTGTGTGAAGTCACAGAATGGAGGTGTGTGAAGTCACACTATGGAGGGGTGTGAACTCAGATTTAATGTGTGTGAGGTCACAGAATGGAGGTGTGTGAAGTCATATAACGAGGTGTGTGAAGTCACAGAATGGAGGTGTGTGAAGACACAGAATGGAGGTGTGTGAAGTCATAGAATGGAAGTGTGTGAAGTCATAGACTGGAAGTGCGTGAAGTCAGAATGGAGGTGTGTGATGTCACAAATGGAGGTGTGTTAACTCAGAATGGAGGTGTGTGAAGTCACAGAATGGAGGTGTGTGAAGTCAAAATTGTGATGTGTGAAGTCACAAATGGAGGTGTGTGAAGTCACAGAGTGGAGGTGTGTGAAACCAAAATGGAATTTTGTGAAGTCAAAGAAAGGAGTTGTGTGAAGTCATAGAATGGATGTGTATGAAGTCATGGAATGGAGGTTTGTGAAGTCAAACATTGGAAGTGTGTGAAGTTACAGAATGGAGGTGTGTGAAGTCATAGAAGGGAGATGTGTGAAGTCATAGATTGGAGGTGTGTGAAGTCAGAATGGAGATGTGTGAAGTCAGAGAATGGAGGTGTGTGAAGTCATAGAATGGAGGTGTGTCTAGTCACAGAATAGAAGTGTGTGAAGTCATAGAATGGAGGTGTGTGAAGTCATAGAATGGAGGTGTGTGAAGTCATAGAATGGAGGTGTGTGAAATCACAGGATGGAGGTGTGTGAAGACACAGAATGGAGGTGTGTAAAGTCACAGAGTGGAGGTGTGTGAAGTCACAGAATGGAGGTGTGTGAAGTCAGAGAATGGAGGTGTGTGAAGTCACAGGATGGAGGTGTGTGAAGTCAGAATAGAGGTGTGCGAAGTCATAGAATGGAGGTGTGTGAAGTCAGAATGGAGGTGTGTGAACTCATTGAATGGATGTGTGTGAAGTCAAAATGGAGGGGTGTGAAGTCATAGAATGGTGGTTTTTGAAGTCACAGAATGGAGGTGTGTGAAGTCATAGAATGGATGTTTCTGAAGTAAGAATGAAGGTGTGTGAAGTCATTGAATGGAGGTGTGTGAAGTCAAAATTGAGGTGTGTGAACTCATAGAATGGAGGTATGTGAGCTCATAGAATGGAGGTGTGTGATGTCATGGAATGGAGGTGTGTGAATTCACAGAATGGAAGTGTGTGAAGTCAAAATAGTGGTGTGTGACGTCACAAATGGAGGTGTGTGAAGTCACAGAATGGAGGTGTGTGATGTCAAAATGGAGGTGTGTGAAGTCAAAGAATGGAGGTGTGTAAAGTCATAGAATGGAGGTGTGTCAAGTCACACAAGGGAGGTGTGTGAAGTCACAGAACGGAGATGTGTGAAATCACAATGGAGGTGTGAGAGGTCATAGAATGGAGATGTGTGAAGTCAAAGAATGGAGGTTTGTGAAGTCAAACATTGGAAGTGTGTGAAATTACAGAATGGAGGTGGGTGAAGTCATAGAATGGACGTGTGTGAAGTCATAAAATGGAGGTGTGTCAAGTCACAGAAGGGAGGTGTGTGAAGTCACAGAACGGAGATGTGTGAAGTCACAATGGAAGTGTGTGAAGTCACAGAATGGAGGTGTGTGAAATCACAGAATGGAGGTGTGAGAAGTCACAGAATGGAGGTGTGTAAAGTGACAGAGTTGAGGGGTGTGAAGTCACAGAATGGAGGTGTTTGAAGTCATAGAATGGAGGTGTGTGAAGTCACAGAATGGAGGTGTATGAAGTCAGAATAGAGGTATGAGAAGTAGTAGAATGGAGATGTGTTAAGTCAGAATGGAGCTGTGGGAATTCATAGAATGGAGGTGTGTGAAGTCAGATTGGAGGTGTGTGAACTCTTAGAATGGAGGTATGTGAAGTCTCAATGGAGGTGTGTGAAGTCATAGAATTGTGGTTTTTGAAATCACAGAATGCAGGTGTGTGGAGTCATAGAATGGAGGTGTGTGAAGTCAGATTGGAGGTGTGTGAAGTCAATGAATGGAGGTGTGTGAACTCAGAAAGGAGGTATGTGAAGTCATAGAATGGAGGTGTGTGAAGTCAAAGAATGGAGGTGTGGGAAATCATAGAATGGAGGTGTGTGAAGTCACAGAATTGTGGTGTGTGAAGTCAGAATGGAGGTGTGTGAATTCAGAATGGAGGTGTGTGAAGTCATAGAATGGATGTGTCTGAAGTCACAATGCAGGTGTGTGAACTGATAGAACGTAGGTGTTTGAAGTCACAATGCAGGTGTGTAAAGTCATAGAATGGAGGTGTGTGAAGTCACAGAATGGAGGTGTGTGAAGTCACAAAATGGAGGTGTGTGAAGTCAAAATGGAGGTGTGTGAAGTCAAAGAATGGACGTGTGTGAAGTCACAATTGTGGTGTGTGAAGTCACAAATGCAGGTGTGTGAAGTCACAGAATGGAGGTGTGTGAAGTGAAAACGGAGGTGTGTGAGGTCAAAGAATGGATGTGTGTGAAGTCATAGAATGGAGGTGTATGAAGTCATGGAATGGAGGTTTGTGACGTCAAACATTGGAAGCGTGTGAAATTACAGAATGGAGGTGTGTGAAGTCATAAAATGGAGGTGTGTCAAGTCACAGAAGGGAGGTGTGTGAAGTCACAGAACGGCGATGTGTGAAGTCAAAGAATGGAGGTGTGTGAAGTCATAGAATGGAGGTGTGTGAAATCACAGAATGGAGGTGTGAGAAGTCACAGAATGGAGGTGTGTAAAGTGACCGAGTTGAGGTGTGTGAAGTCACAGAATGGAGGTGTTTGAAGTCATAGAATGGAGGTGTGTGAAGTCATAGAATGGAGGTGTATGAAGTCAGAAGAGAGGTATGCGAAGTCATAGAATGGAGGAGTATTAAGTCAGAATGGAGCTGTGAGAATTCATAGAATGGAGGTGTGTGAAGTCAGATTGGAGGTGTGTGAACTCTTAGAATGGAGGTATGTGAAGTCACAATGGAGGTGTGTGGAGTCATAGAATTGTGGTTTTTGAAATCACAGAATGGAAGTGTGTGTAGTCATAAAATGGAGGTGTGTGAAGTCAGATTGGAGGTGTGTGAAGTCAATGAATGGAGGTGTGTGAACTCAGAAAGGAGTTGTGTGAAGTCGTAGAATGGAGCTGTGTGAAATCATAGAATGGAGGTGTGTGAAATCATAGAATGGAGGTGTGTGAAGTCAGAGAATGGAGGTGTGTGAAGTCACATTGCAGGTGTGTGAATTCATAGAATGGAGGTGTGTGAAGTCAAAATGTAGGTTTCTGAAGTCATAGAATGGAGGTGTGTGAAGTCATAGAATGGAGGTGTGCGAAGTCACAGAATGGAGGTGTGTGATGTCATAGAATGGAGGTGTGTGAAGTCACAGAGTGGAGGTGTGTAAAGGCATATAATGGAGGTGTGTGAAGTCATAGAATGGAGGTGTGTGAAGTCATAGTATGGGGGTGTGTGAAGTCACAGAATGGAGGTGTGTGAAGTCACACTATGGAGGGGTGTGAACTCAGATTTGAGGTGTGTGAGGTCACAGAATGGAGGTGTGTGAAGTCATATAACGAGGTGTGTGAAGTCACAGAATGGAGGTGTGTGAAGTCATAGAATGGAAGTGTGTGAAGTCATAGAATGGAGGTGTGTGAAGTCAGAAAGGAGGTGTGTGAAGTCACAAATGGAGGTGTGTTAACTCAGAATGGAGGTGTGTGAAGTCACAGAATGGAGGTGTGTGAAGTCAAAATTGTGATGTGTGAAGTCACAAATGGAGGTGTGTGAAGTCACAGAGTGGAGGTGTGTGAAACCAAAATGGAATTTTGTGAAGTCAAAGAAAGCAGTTGTGTGAAGTCATAGAATGGATGTGTATGAACTCATGGAATGGAGGTTTGTAAAGTCAAACATTGGAAGTGTGTGAAGTTACAGAATGGAGGTGTGTGAAGTCATAGAAGGGAGATGTGTGAAGTCATAGATTGGAGGTGTGTGAAGTCAGAATGGAGATGTGTGAAGTCAGAATGGAGGTGTGTGAACTCATAGAATGGAGGTGTATGAAGTCACAATGGAGGTGTGTGAAGTCACAGAATGGATGTGTGTGAACTCAGAAAGGAGGTGTGTGAAGTCATAGAATGGAGGTCTGTGAAGTCATAGAATGGAGGTGTGTGAAATCATAGAATGGAGGTGTGTGAAGTCACAGAATTGAGGTGTGTGAAGTCAGAATGGAGGTGTGTGAAGTCAGAATGGAGGTGTGTGAAGTCAGAGAATGGAGGTGTGTGAAGTCACAATGCAGGTGTGTGAACTCATAGAATGGAGGTGTGTGAAGTCACAATGTAGGTTTCTGAAGTCATAGAATGGAGGTGTGTGAAGTCATAGAATGGAGGTGTGCGAAGTCAGAGTATGGAGGTGTGTGAGGTCATAGAATGGAGGTGTGTGAAGTCACAGAGTGGAGGTGTGTAAAGGCATAGAATGGAGGTGTGTGAAGTCATAGAATGGAGGTGTGTGAAGTCATAGAATGGGGGTGTGTGAAGTCACAGAATGGAGGTGTGTGAAGTCACACTATGGAGGGGTGTGAATTCAGATTTGAGGTGTGTGAGGTCACAGAATGGAGGTGTGTGAAGTCATATAACGAGGTGTGTGAAGTCACAGAATGGAGGTGTGTGAAGACACAGAATGGAGGTGTGTGAACTCAGAGTGGAGGTGTGTGAAGTCACAGAATGGAGGTGTGTGAACTCATAGAATGGAAGTGTGTGAAGTCATAGAATGGAGATGTGTGAAGTCAGAATGGAGGTGTGTGAAGTCACAAATGGAGGTGTGTTAACTCAGAATGGAGGTGTGAGAAGTCACAGAATGGAGGTGTGTGAAGTCAAAATTGTGATGTGTGAAGTCACAAATGGAGGTGTGTGAAGTCACAGAATGGAGGTGTGTGAAATCAAAATGGAATTTTGTGAAGTCAAAGAAAGGAGTTGTGTGAAGTCATAGAATGGATGTGTATGAAGTCATGGAATGGAGGTTTGTGAAGTCAAACATTGGAAGTGTGTGAAGTTACAGAATGGAGGTGTTTGAAGTCATAGAAAGGAGATGTGTGAAGTCATAGATTGGAGGTGTGTGAAGTCAGAATGGAGATGTGTGAAGTCAGAGAATGGAGGTGTGTGAAGTCAAAATTGTGGTGTGTGAAGTCATAGAATGGAGGTGTGTGAAGTCATAGAATGGAGGTGTGTGAAGTCAAAACGGAGGTGTGTGAGGTCAAAGAATGGATGTGTGTGAAGTCATTGAATGGAGGTGTATGAAGTCATGGAATGGAGGTTTGTGAAGTCAAACATTGGAAGCGTGTGAAGTTACAGAATGGAGGTGTGTGAAGTCATCGAATGGATGTGTGTGAAGTCAGAGAATGGAGGTGTGTGAAGTCAGATTGCAGGTTTGTGAAGTCATAGAATGGAGGTTTGTGAAGTCATAGATTGGAAGTGTGTGAAGTCATAGAATGGAGGTTGTGAAGTCATAGATTGAAGGTGTGTGGAAGTCATAGTATGGAGGTGTGTGAAGTCACAGAAAGGAGGTGTGTGAATTCACAGAATGGGGTTGTATGAAGTCACAATGCAGGTGTGTGAAGTCATAGAATGGAGGTGTGTGAAATCAAAGAATGGAGGTTTGTGAAGTGATAGAATGGATTGTGTGTGAAATCACAGAATGGAGGTTTGTGAAGTCACAGAATGGAGGTGTGTAAAGTCACAGAGTGGAGGTGTGTGAAGTCACAGAATGGAGGTGTGTGAAGTCATAGAATGGAGGTGTGTGAAGTCACAGAATGCAGTTGTGTGAAGTCAGAATAGAGGTGTGCGAAGTCATAGAATGGAGGTGTGTGAAGTCAGAATGGAGCTGTGTGAATTCATAGAATGGAAGTATGTGAAGTCAGAATGGAGGTGTGTGAACTCATAGAATGGAGGTGTATGAAGTCACAATGGAGGTGTGTGAAGTCACAGAATGGATGTGTGTGAACTCAGAAAGGAGGTGTGTGAAGTCATAGAATGGAGGTGTGTGAAGTCATAGAATGGAGGTGTTTGAAATCATAGAATGGAGGTGTGTGAAGTCACAGAATTGAGGTGTGTGAAGTCAGAATGGAGGTGTGTGAAGTCAGAATGGAGGTGTGTGAAGTCAGAGAATGGAGGTGTGTGAAGTCAGAGAATGGAGGTGTGTAAAGTCACAATGCAGGTGTGTGAACTCATAGAATGGAGGTGTGTGAAGTCACAATGTAGGTTTCTGAAGTCATAGAATGGAGGTATGTGAAGTCATAGAATGGAGGTGTGCGAAGTCACAGAATGGAGGTGTGTGATGTCATAGAATGGAGGTGTGTGAAGTCACAGAGTGGAGGTGTGTAAAGGCATAGAATGGAGGTGTGTGAAGTCATAGAATGGAGGTGTGTGAAGTCATAGTATGGGGGTGTGTGAAGTCACAGAATGGAGGTGTGTGAAGTCACACTATGGAGGGGTGTGAACTCAGATTTAAGGTGTGTGAGGTCACAGAATGGAGGTGTGTGAAGTCATATAACGAGGTGTGTGAAGTCACATTATGGAGGTGTGTGAAGACACAAAATGGAGGTGTCTGAACTCAGAGTGGAGGTGTGTGAAGTCACAGAATGGAGGTGGGTGAAGTCATAGAATGGAAGTGTGTGAAGTCATAGACTGGAAGTGTGTGAAGTCAGAATGGAGGTGTGTGAAGTCACAAATGGAGGTGTGTTAACTCAGAATGGAGGTGTGTGAAGTCACAGAATGGAGGTGTGTGAAGTCAAAATTGTGATGTGTGAAGTCACAAATGAAGGTGTGTGAAGTCACAGAGTGGAGGTGTGTGAAACCAAAATGGAATTTTGTGAAGTCAAAGAAAGGAGTTGTGTGAAGTCATAGAATGGATGTGTATGAAGTCATGGAATGGAGGTTTGTGAAGTCAAACATTGGAAGTGTGTGAAGTTACAGAATGTTGGTGTGTGAAGTCATAGAATGGAGATGTGTGAAGTCATAGATTGGAGGTGTGTGAAGTCAGAATGGAGATGTGTGAAGTCAGAGAATGGAGGTGTGTGAAGTCATAGAATGGAGGTGTGTCTAGTCACAGAATAGAAGTGTGTGAAGTCATAGGATGGAGGTGTGTGAAGTCATTCAATGGAGGTGTGTGAAGTCACAGAATTGAGGTGTGTGAAGACAGAAATGAGTTGTGTTAGCTCAGAATGGAGGTGTGTGAAGTCAGAGAATGGAGGTGTTTGAAGTCATAGAATGGAGGTGTGTGAAGTCACAGAATGGAGGTATCTGAAGTCAGAATCGAGGTGTGAAGTCATAAATAGAGGTGGCTGAAGTCATAGAATGGAGGTGTGGGAAGTCATAGAATGGAGCAGTGTGAAGTCATAGAATAGAGGTGAGTGAAGTCACAGATTCCAGGTCTGTGAAGTCATAGAATGGAGGTGTGTGAAGTCATAGAATGGAGGTGTGTGAACTCATAGAATGGAGGTGTGTGTCGTCACAATGGAAGTGTGTGAAGTCACAGAATGGAGGTGTGTGAAGTCATATATTGGTGTGTGAAGTCAGAATGGAGGTGTGTGAAGTCAGAGAATTGAGGTGAGTGAACTCAGAATGGAGGTGTGTGAAGACATAGATGGAGGTGTGTGAAGTCATAGATGGAGGTGTGTGAAGTCATAGTATGGAGGTGTGTGAAGTCATAGAATCGAAGTGTGTGAAATCATAGAATGGAGGTGTGTGAAGTCACAGAATGGTGGTGTGTGAAGTCATAGAATGGAGGGGTGTGCAGTCATAGAATGGAGGTGTGTTAAGTCATAGAATGGAGGTGTGGAAGTCACAGAATGGAAGTGTGTGAAGTCATAGAATGGAGGTGTGTGAACTGAGAATGGAGGTGTGTGAAGTCACAGAATGGAGGTGTGTAAAGTCATACAATAGAGGTGTGTGAAGTCACAGAATGGAGGGGTGTGAATTCATAGAAGGGAGGTGTGTGAAGTCAGAATGGAGGTGTATGAAGTCACATAATGGAGGTGTGTGAAGTCACAGAATGGAGGTGTGTGAAGACACAGAATGGAAGCGGGTGAACTCACAATGGAGGTGTGTGAAGTCACAGAATGGAGGTGTGTGAATTCATAGAAGGGAGGTGTGTGAAGTCATAGAATGGAGGTGTGTGAAGTCACAGAATGGAAGTGTGTGAAGTCAAAATGGAGGTGTGTGAAGTCAGAGAATGGAGGTGTGTGAAGTCAATGAATGGACTTGTGTAAAGTCAAAATTGTGGTGTGTGAAGTCAAAGAATGGATGTGTGTGAAGTCACAGAATGGAGGTGTGTGAAGTCAAAATGGAGGTGTGTGAAGTCAAAGAATGGATGTGTTTGAAGTCATAGAATGGAGGTGTATGAAGTCATGGAATGGAGGTGTGTGAAGTCAAACATTGGAAGTGTGTGAAGTTACAGAATGGAGGTGTGTGAAGTCAGAGAATGGAGGTGTGTGAAGTCAGAGAATGGAGGTGTGTAGTCAGAATGCAGGTGTGTGAAATCATAGAATGGAGGTGTGTGAAGTCATAGATTGGAATGGTGTGAAGTCATAGATTGGAGGTGTGTGAAGTCACAGAGGGAGGTGTGTGAAGTCACAGAATGGAGTTCTGTGAAGTCAAAGTGGAGGTGTGTGAAGTCATAGAATGGAGGTGTGTGAAGTCATAGAATGGAGGTGTGTGAAGTCATAGAATGGAGGTGTGTGAAGTCACAGCATGGAGGTGTGTGAAGTCAGAATGGAGATGTGTGAAGTCATAGAATGGAGGTGTGTGAAGTCACAATGCAGGTGTGTGAACTCATAGAATGGAGGTCGGTGAAGTCACAATGCAGGTGTGTGAAGTCATAGAATGGAGTTGTGTGAACTCAGAAAGTAGGTGTGTGAAGTCACAGAATAGAGGTTTGTGAAGTCATAAAATGGAGGTGTGTGAAGTCATAGAATGGAGGTTTGTGAAGTCAGAGAATGGAGGTGTGTGAAGTAATAGAATGGAGGTGTGTGAAGTCACAGAATGGAAGTGGGTGAACTCACAATGGAGGTGTGTGAAGTCACAGAAGGGAGGTGTGTGAAGTCAGAAGGGAGGTGTGTGAAGTCACAGAACGGAGATGTGTGAACTCAGAATGGAGGTGTGGGAAGTCACAGAATGGAGATTTGTGAAGTCATAGAATGGAGGTGTGTGAGGTCATAGAATGGAAGTGTGTGAAGTCAAAGAATGGAGGTGTGTGAAGTCATAGAATGGATGTGGTGTAGTGACAGAATGGAGGTGTGTGAAGTCATAGAATGGAGGTGTGTGAAGTCACAGAATGGAGGTGTGTGAAGTAACAAAATGGAGGTGTGTGAAGTCACAGAATGGAAGTGGGTGAACTCACAATGGAGGTGTGTGAAGTCACAGAAGGGAGGTGTGTGAAGTCACAAGGGAGGTGTGTGAAGTCACAGAATGGAGATGGGTGAACTCCGAATGGAGGTGTGGGAAATCACAGAATGGAGATTTGTGAAGTCATAGAATGGAGGTGTTTGAGGTCATAGAATGGATGTTTCTGAAGTAAGAATGAAGGTGTGTGAAGTCATAGAATGGAGGTGTGTGAAGTCATAGAATGGAGGTGTGTGAAGTCACAGAATGGAGGTGTGTTAAGTCAGAATGGAGGTGTGAAGTCATAGAATAGAGGTGGGTGAAGTCATAGAAAGGAGTTGTGGGAAGTCATAGAATTGAGATGTGTGAAGTCATAGAATGGAGGTGTGTGAAGTCACAGAATGGAGGTGTGTAAAGTCACAGAATGGAGTTGTGTGAAGTCAGAATGGAGGTGTGAAGTCATAGAATATAGGTGGGTGAAGTCATAGAAAGGAGTTGTGTGAAGTCACAGAATGGAGGTGTGTGAACTCATAGAATGGAGGTGTGTGACTTCACAATGGAAGTGTGTGAAGTCACAGAATGGAGGTGTGTGAAGTCACAGAATGGAGGTGTGTGAACTCAGAATGGAGGTGTTTGAAGTCATAGATGGAGGTGTGTGAAGTCACAGTATGGAGGTGTGTGAAATCGTAGAATGGAATTTTGTGAATTCACAGAATGGAGCTGTGTGAAGGCAGAATGGAGGAGTGTGAAGTCATAGAATGGAGGTGTGTGAAGTCAGACTGGAGGTGTGTGAACTCATAGAATGGACGTGTGTGAAGTCACAATGGAGGTGTGTGAAGACATAGAATGGAGGTGTGTGAAGTCACAGAATGGAGGTGTGTGAAGTCATAGAATGGAGGTGTGTGAAGTCAGAATGGATGTGTGAAGTCATAGAATGGAGGTGTTTGAGGTCATAGAATGAATGTTTCTGAAGTAAGAATGAAGGTGTGTGAAGTCATAGAATCGTGTGTGAAGTCAAAATGGAGGTGTGTGAACTCATAGAATGGAGGTGTGTGAAGTCACAGAATGGAGGTGTGTGAAGTCAGAATGGATGTGTGAAGTCATAGAATGGGGGTGGGTGAAGTCATGGAAAGGAGGTGTGGGAAGTCATAGAATGGAGAAGTGTGAAGTCATATAGTGGAGGTGAGTGAAGTCACATATTCAAAGTCTGTGAAGTCATAGAATGGAGGTTTGTGAAGTCAGAATGGAGGTGTATGAACTCATAGAATGGAGGTGTGTGAAGTCACAATGGAGGTGTGTGAAGTCATAGAATGGGGGTGTGTGAAATCAGAGAATGGAGGTGTGTGAAGTCAGAATGCAGGTGTGTGAAGTCATAGAATGGAGGTGGGTGAAGTCATAGAATGGAGGTGTGTGAAGTCATAGATTGGAAGCGTGTGAAGTCATAGAATGGAGGTGTGTGAAACCATAGATTGAAGGTGTGGGGAAGTCATAGTATGGAGGTGTGTGAAGTCACAGAATGGAGGTGTGTGAAGTCACAGAATGGAGTTGTGTGAAGTCACAATGGAGGTGTGTGAAGTCATAGGATGGAGGTGTGTGAAATCAAAGAATGGAGGTTTGTGAAGTCATAGAATGGATTGTGTGTGAAATCACAGAATGGAGGTGTGTGAAGTCACAGAATGGAGGTGTGTAAAGTCACAGAGTGGAGGTGTGTGAAGTCACAGAATGGAGGTTTGTGAAGTCATAGAATGGAGGTGTGTGATGTCACAGAATGCAGGTGTGTGAAGTCAGAATAGATGTGTGCGAAGTCATAGAGTGGAGGTGTGTGAAGTCAGAATGGAGCTGTGTGAAGTCATAGAATGGATGTGTGTGAAGTCAGAATGGAGGTGTGTGAACTCATAGAATGGAGGTGTATGAAGTCACAATGGAGGTGTTTGAAGTCACAGAATGGATGTGTGTGAACTCAGAAAGGAGGTGTGTGAAGTCATAGAATGGAGGTCTGTGAAGTCATAGAATGGAGGTGTGTGAAATCATAGAATGGAGGTGTGTGAAGTCACAGAATTGAGGTGTGTGAAGACAGAATGGAGTTGTGTGAGCTTAGAATGGAGGTGTGTGAAGTCATAGAATGGAGGTGTGTGAAGTCACAGAATGGAGGTATCTGAAGTCAGAATCGAGGTGTGAAGTCATAGAATAGAGGTGGCTGAAGTCATAGAAAGGAGGTGTGGGAAGTCATAGAATGGAGCAGTGTGAAGTCATAGAATAGAGGTGAGTTAAGTCACAGATTCGAGGTCTGTGAAGTCATAGAATGGAGGTGTGTGAAGTCAGAATGGAGGTATGTGAAGTCATAGAATGGAGGTGTGTGAACTCATAGAATGGAGGTGTGTGTCGTCACAATGGAAGTGTGTGAAGTCACAGAATGGAGGTGTGTGAAGTCATATATTGGTGTGTGAAGTCAGAATGGAGGTGTGTGAAGTCACAGAATTGAGGTGTGTGAACTCTGAATGGAGGTGTGTGAAGTCATAGATGGAGGTGTGTGAAGTCATAGATGGAGGTGTGTGAAGTCATAGTATGTAGTTGTGTGAAGTCATAGAATGGAGTTTTGTGAATTCACAGAATGGAGGAGTGTGAAGTCAGAATGGCGTAGTGTGAAGTCATAGAATGGAGGTGTGTGAAGTTAGAATAGAGGTGTGTGAACTCATAGAATGGAGGTGTGTGAAGTCACAATGGAGGTGTGTGAAGACATAGAATGGAGGTGTGTGAAGTCACAGAATGGAGGTGTGTGAAGTCATAGAATGGAGGTGTGTGAAGTCATAGAATGGATGTTTGTGAAGTAAGAATTAAGGTGTGTGAAGTCATAGAATGGAAGTGTGTGAAGTCACAGAATGGAGGTGTGTGAAGTCATAGAATGGAGCTGTGTGAATTCAGAATGGAGGTGTGTGAAGTCATCGAATGGAGGTGTGTGCAGTCATAGAATGGATGTTTCTGAAGTAGGAATGAGGGTCTGTGAAGTCATAGAATGGAGGTGTGTGAAGTCAAAATGGAGGTGTGTGAACTCAAAGAATGGAGGTGTGTGAACTCATAGAATGGAGGTGTGCGAAATCATGGAATGGAGGTGTGTGAAGTCCAAGAATGGAGGTGTGTGAAGTCAAACAATGGAGGTGTGTGAAGTCACAGAATGGAGGTGTGTGAAGTCACAGAATGGAGGTGTGTGAAGTCACAGAATGGAGGTGTGTGAAGTCAAAATGGTGGTGTGTGAATTCACAAATGGAGGTGTGTGAAGTCAGAAGGCAGCTGAGTGACGTCATAGAATGGAGGTGGGTGAAGGCAGAATGGAAGTGTGTGAACTCGTAGAATGGAGGTGTGTGAAGTCAAAATGGAGGTGTGTGAAGTCATAGACTGGAGGTGTGTGAACTCAAATTGGAGGTGTGTGAAATCACAGAAAACAGGTGTGTCAACTCAGAAACGAGGTGTGTGAAGTCATAGAATGGAGGTGTGTGAAGTCATAGAATCGAAGTGTGTGAAATCATAGAATGGAGGTGTGTGAAGTCAGAATGGAGATGTGTGAAGTCATAGAATGGAGGTGGGTGAAGTCACAATGCAGGTGTGTGAACTCACAGAATTGAGGTTGGTGAAGTCACATTGCAGGGGTGTGAAGTCATAGAATGGAGGTGTGTGAAGTCATAGAATGGAGGTGGTGAAGTGACAGAATGGAGGTGTGTGAAGTCATAGAATGCAGGTGTGTGAAGTCACAGAATGGTGGTGTGTGAAGTCATAGAATGGAGGTGTGTGAAGTCATAGATTGGAAGTGTGTGAAGTCATAGATTGGAGGTGTGTGAAGTCACAGAGGGAGGTGTGTGAAGTCACAGAATGGAGTTCTGTGAAGTCACAGTGGAGGTGTGTGAAGTCATAGAATGGAGGTGTGTGAAGTCAAAGAATGGGGGTGTGTGAAGTCATAGAATGGAGGTGTGTGAAGTCACAGAATGGAGGTGTGTGAAGTCAGAATGGAGATGTGTGAAGTCATAGAATGGAGGTGTGTGAAGTCACAATGCAGGTATTTGAACTCATAGAAAGGAGGTGGGTGAAGTCACAATGCAGGTGTGTGAAGTCATAGAATGTAGTTGTGTGAACTCAGAAAGGATGTGTGTGAAGTCACAGAATAGAGGTGTGTGAAGTCATACAATGGAGGTGTGTGAATTCACAGAATGGAGGTGTGTGAAATCATAGAATGGAGGTGTGTGAAGTCATAGAATGGAGGTGTGTGAAGTCACAGAATGGAGGTGTGTGAAGTAACAGAATGGAGGTGTGTGAAGTCACAGAATGGAAGTGGGTGAACTCACAATGGAGGTGTGTGAAGTCACAGAAGGGAGGTGTGTGAAGTCAGAAGGGAGGTGTGTGAAGTCACAGAATGGGGATGTGTGAACCCAGAATAGAGGTGTGGGAAGTCACAGAATGGAGATTTGTGAAGTCATAGAATGGAGGTGTGTGAAGTCATAGAATGAATGTGTGTGAAGTCACAGAATGGAGGTGTGAAGTCAGAATGGCGGTGTGAAGTCATAGAATGGAGGTGTGTGAAGTCACAGAATGGAGGTGTGTGAAGTCAGAATGGAGGTGTGAAGTCATAGAATATAGGTGGGTGAAGTCATAGAAAGGAGTTGTGTGAAGTCATAGAATGGAGGTGTGTGAAGTCATAGAATGGAGGTGAGTGAAGTCACAGATCCGAGGTCTGTGAAGTCATAGAATGGAGCTGTGTGATGTCAGAATTGAGGAGTGTGAAGTCCTAGAACGGATGTGTGTGAACTCATAGAATGGAGGTGTGTGACGTCACAATGGAAGTGTGTGAAGTCACAGAATGGAGGTGTGTGAAGTCATATATAGGAGGTGTGTGAAGTCATAGATGGAGGTGTGTGAAGTCACAGTATGGAGGTGTGTGAAATCGTAGAATGGAATTTTGTGAATTCACAGAATGGAGCTGTGTGAAGTCAGAATGGAGGAGTGTGAAGTCGTAGAATGGAGGTGTGTGAAGTCAGACTGGAGGTGTGTGAACTCATAGAATGGACGTGTGTGAAGTCACAATGGAGGTGTGTGAAGACATAGAATGGAGGTGTGTGAAGTCACAGAATGGAGGTGTGTGAAGTCATAGAATGGAGGTTTGTGAAGTCATAGAATGGAGGTGTGTGAAGTCATAGAATGGATGTTTCTGAAGTAAGAATGAAGGTGTGTGAAGTCATAGAATGGAGGTGTGTGAAGTCAAAATGGAGGTGTGTGAACTCATAGAATGGAGGTGTGTGAAGTCACAGAATGGAGGTGTGTGAAGTCAGAATGGAGGTGTGAAGTCATAGAATGGGGGTGGGTGAAGTCATGGAAAGGAGGTGTGGGAAGTCATAGAATGGAGAAATGTGAAGTCATAGAATGGAGGTGAGTGAAGTCACATATTCAAAGTCTGTGAAGTCATAGAATGGAGGTTTGTGAAGTCAGAATGGAGGTGTATGAACTCATAGAATGGAGGTGTGTGAAGTCACAATGGAGGTGTGTGAAGTCATAGAATGGGGGTGTGTGAAATCAGAGAATGGAGGTGTGTGAGGTCAAAATGGAGGTGTGTGAACTCATAGAATGGAGGTGTGTGAAGTCACAGAATGGAGCTGTGTGAAGTCAGAATGGAGGAGTGTGAAGTCGTAGAATGGAGGTGTGTGAAGTCAGACTGGAGGTGTGTGAACTCATAGAATGGACGTGTGTGAAGTCACAATGGAGGTGTGTGAAGACATAGAATGGAGGTGTGTGAAGTCACAGAATGGAGGTGTGTGAAGTCATAGAATGGAGGTTTGTGAAGTCATAGAATGGAGGTGTGTGAAGTCATAGAATGGATGTTTCTGAAGTAAGAATGAAGGTGTGTGAAGTCATAGAATGGAGGTGTGTGAAGTCAAAGTGGAGGTGTGTGAACTCATAGAATGGAGGTGTGTGAAGTCACAGAATGGAGGTGTGTGAAGTCAGAATGGAGGTGTGAAGTCATAGAATGGGGGTGGGTGAAGTCATGGAAAGGAGGTGTGGGAAGTCATAGAATGGAGAAATGTGAAGTCATAGAATGGAGGTGAGTGAAGTCACATATTCAAAGTCTGTGAAGTCATAGAATGGAGGTTTGTGAAGTCAGAATGGAGGTGTATGAACTCATAGAATGGAGGTGTGTGAAGTCACAATGGAGGTGTGTGAAGTCATAGAATGGGGGTGTGTGAAATCAGAGAATGGAGGTGTGTGAAGTCAGAATGCAGGTGTGTGAAGTCATAGAATGGAGGTGTGTGAAGTCATAGAATGGAGGTGTGTGAAGTCATAGATTGAAGGTGTGGGGAAGTCATAGTATGGAGGTGTGTGAAGTCACAGAATGGAGGTGTGTGAAGTCACAGAATGGAGTTGTGTGAAGTCACAATGGAGGTGTGTGAAGTCATAGGATGGCGGTGTGTGAAATCAAAGAATGGAGGTTTGTGAAGTCATAGAATGGATTGTGTGTGAAATCACAGAATGGAGGTGTGTGAAGTCACAGAATGGAGGTGTGTAAAGTCACAGAGTGGAGTTGTGTGAAGTCACAGAATGGAGGTTTGTGAAGTCATAGAATGGAGGTGTGTGAAGTCACAGAATGCAGGTGTGTGAAGTCAGAATAGAGGTGTGCGTAGTCATAGAATGGAGGTGTGTGAAGTCAGAATGGAGCTGTGTGAAGTCATAGAATGGATGTGTGTGAAGTCAGAATGGAGGTGTGTGAACTCATAGAATGGAGGTGTATGAAGTCACAATGGAGGTGTGTGAAGTCACAGAATGGATGTGTGTGAACTCAGAAAGGAGGTGTGTGAAATCATAGAATGGAGGTGTGTGAAGTCACAGAACTGAGGTGTGTGAAGACAGAATGGAGTTGTGTGAGCTCAGAATGGAGGTGTGTGAAGTCAGAGAATGGAGGTGTTTGAAGTCATAGAATGGACGTGTGTGAAGTCACAGAATGGAGGTATCTGAAGTCAAAATCGAGGTGTGAAGTCATAGAATAGAGGTGGCTGAAGTCATAGAAAGGAGGTGTGGGAAGTCCAAGAATGGAGGTGTGTGAAGTCAAACAATGGAGGTGTGTGAAGTCACAGAATGGAGGTGTGTGAAGTCACAGAATGGAGGAGTGTGAAGTCACAGAATGGAGGTGTGTGAAGTCACAGAATGGAGGTGTGTGAAGTCAAAATGGTGGTGTGTGAATTCACAAATGGAGGTGTGTGAAGTCAGAAGGCAGCTGAGTGAAGTCATAGAATGGAGTTGTGTGAACTCAGAAAGTAGGTGTGTGAAGTCACAGAATAGAGGTGTGTGAAGTCATACAGTGGAGGTGTGTGAAGTCACAGAATGGAGGTGTGTGAATTCATAGAATGGAGGTGTGTGAAGTCATAGAATGGAGGTGTGTGAAGTCACAGAATGGAGGTGTGTGAAGTAACAGAATGGAGGTGTGCGAAGTCACAGAATGGAAGTGGGTGAACTCACAATAGAGGTGTGTGAGGTCACAGAAGGGAGGTGTGTGACGTCACAATGGAAGTGTGTGAAGTCACAGAATGGAGGTGTGTGAAGTCATTTATTGGAGGTGTGTGAAGTCAGAATTGAGGTGTGTGAAGTCACAGAATGGAGGTGTGTGAACTCAGAATGGGGGTGTTTGAAGTCATAGATGGAGGTGTGTGAAGTCACAGTATGGAGGTGTGTGAAATCGTAGAATGGAATTTTGTGAATTCACAGAATGGAGCTGTGTGAAGTCAGAATGGAGGAGTGTGAAATCATAGAATGGAGGTGTGTGAAGTCAGACTGGAGGTGTGTGAACTCATAGAATGGACGTGTGTGAAGTCAAAATGGAGGTGTGTGAAGACATAGAATGGAGGTGTGTGAAGTCACAGAATGGAGGTGTGTGAAGTCATAGAATGGAGGTGTGTGAAGTCATAGAATGGAGGTGTGTGAAGTCATACAATGGATGTTTCTGAAGTAAGAATGAAGGTGTGTGAAGTCATAGAATGGAGGTGTGTGAAGTCAAAATGGAGGTGTGTGAACTCATAGAATGGAGGTGTGTGAAGTCACAGAATGGAGGTGTGTGAAGTCAGAATGGAGGTATGAAGTCATAGAATGGGGGTGGGTGAAGTCATGGAAAGGAGGTGTGGGAAGTCATAGAATGGAGAAGTGTGAAGTCACAGAGTGGAGGTGAGTGAAGTCACATATTCAAAGTCTGTGAAGTCATAGAATGGAGGTTTGTGAAGTCAGAATGGAGGTGTATGAACTCATAGAATGGAGGTGTGTGAAGTCACAATGGAGGTGTGTGAAGTCATAGAATGGGGGTGTGTGAAATCAGAGAATGGAGGTGTGTGAAGTCAGAATGCAGGTGCGTGAAGTCATAGAATGGAGGTGTGTGAAGTCATAGAATGGAGGTGTGTGAAGTCATAGATTGGAAGCGTGTGAAGTCATAGAATGGAGGTGTGTGAAGTCATAGATTGAAGGTGTGGGGAAGTCATAGTATGGAGGTGTGTGAAGTCACAGAATGGAGGTGTGTGAAGTCACAGAATGGAGTTGTGTGAAGTCACAATGGAGGTGTGTGAAGTCACAGGATGGAGGTGTGTGAAATCAAAGAATGGAGGTTTGTGAAGTCTTAGAATGGATTGTGTGTGAAAACACAGAATGGAGGTGTGTGAAGTCACAGAATGGAGGTGTGTAAAGTCACAGAGTGGAGTTGTGTGAAGTCACAGAATGGAGGTTTGTGAAGTCATAGAATGGAGGTGTGTGAAGTCACAGAATGCAGGTGTGTGACGTCAGAATAGAGGTGTACGAAGTCATAGAATTTTAGGTGTGTGAAGTCAGAATGGAGCTGTGTGAAGTCATAGAATGGATGTGTGTGAAGTCAGAATGGAGGTGTGTGAACTCATAGAATGGAGGTGTATGAAGTCACAATGGAGGTGTGTGAAGTCACAGAATGGATGTGTGTGAACTCAGAAAGGAGGTGTGTGAAGTCATAGAATGGAGGTCTGTGAAGTCATAGAATGGAGGTGTGTGAAATCATAGAATGGAGGTGTGTGAAGTCACAGAATTGAGGTGTGTGAAGACAGAATGGAGGTGTGTGAAGTCAGAATGGAGGTGTGTGAAGTCAGATAATGGAGGTGTGTGAAGTCACAATGCAGGTGTGTGAAGTCATAGAATGGAGGTGAGTGATGTCATAGAATGGAGGTGGTGAAGTGACAGAATGGAGGTGTGTGAAGTCATACAATGGAAGTGTGTAAAGTCATAGAATGGTGGTGTGTGAAGTCATAGAATGGAGGGGTGTGAAGTCATAGAATGGAGGTGTGTTAAGTCATAGAATGGAGGTGTGGAAGTCACAGAATGGAGGTGTGTGAAGTCACAGAATGGAGGTGTGTGAACTGAGAATGGAGGTGTGTGAAGTCACAGAATGGAGGTGTGTGAAGTCCTACAATGGAGGTTTGTGAAGTCACAGAATGGAGGGGTGTGAATTCATAGAAGGGAGGTTGTGAAGCCATAGAATGGAGGTGTGTGAATTCACATAATGGAGGTGTGTGAAGTCACAGAATGGAGGTGTGGGAAGACACAGAATGGAAGTGGGTGAACTCACAATGGAGGTGTGTGAAGTCACAGAATGGAGGTGTGTGAATTCATAGAAGGGAGGTGTGTGAAGTCATAGAATGAAGGTGTGTGAAGTCACAGAATGGAAGTGTGTGAAGTCAAAATGGAGGTGTGTGAAGTCAAAGAATGGATCAGTTTGAAGTCATAGAATGGAGGTGTATGAAGTCATGGAATGGAGGTGTGTGAAGTCAAATATTGGAAGTGTGTGAAGTTACAGGATGGAGGTGTGTGAAGTCATAGAATGGAGGTGTGTGAAGTCAGAGAATGGAGGTGTGTGAAGTCAGAATGCAGGTGTGTGAAGTCATAGAATGGAGGTGTGTGAAGTCATAGATTGGAAGTGTGTGAAGTCATAGATTGGAGGTGTGTGAAGTCACAGAGGGAGTTGTGTGAAGTCACAGAATGGAGTTCTGTGAAGTCACAGTGGAGGTGTGTGAAGTCATAGAATGGAGGTGTGTGAAGTCAAAGAATGGAGGTGTGTGAAGTCATAGAATGGAGGTGTGTGAAATCACAGCATGGAGGTGTGTGAAGTCAGAATGGAGATGTGTGAAGTCATAGAATGGAGGTGTGTGAAGTCACAATGCAGGTATTTGAACTCATAGAATGGAGGTGGGTGAAGTCACAATGCAGGTGTGTGAAGTCATAGAATGGAGTTGAGTGAACTCAGAAAGGAGGTGTGTGAAGTCATAGAATGGAGGTGTGTGAAGTCATAGAATCGAAGTGTGTGAAATCATAGAATGGAGGTGTGTGAAGTCAGAATGGAGATGTGTGAAGTCATAGAATGGAGTTGGGTGAAGTCACAATGCAGGTGTGTGAACTCATAGAATTGAGGTTGGTGAAGCCACAATGCAGGTGTGTGAAGTCATAGAATGGAGGTGTGTGAAGTCATAGAATGGAGGTGGTGAAGTGACAGAATGGAGGTGTGTGCAGTCATAGAATGGAGGTGTGTTAAGTCATAGAATGGAGGTGTGGAAGTCACAGAATGGAGGTGTGTGAAGTCACAGAATGGAGGTGTGTGAACTGAGAATGGAGGTGTGTGAAGTCACAGAATGGAGGTGAGTGAAGTCATACAATGGAGGTGTGTGAAGTCACAGAATGGAGGGGTGTGAATTTATAGAAGGGAGGTGTGTGAAGTCATAGAATGGAGGTGTGTGAAGTCACATAATGGAGGTGTGTGAAGTCACAGAATGGAGGTGTGTGAAGACACAGAATGGAAGTGGGTGAACTCACAATGGAGGTGTGTGAAGTCACAGAATGGAGTTGTGTGAATTCATAGAAGGGAGGTGTGTGAAGTCATAGAATGGAGGTGTGTGAAGTCACAGAATGGAAGTGTGTGAAGTCAAAATGGAGGTGTGTGAAGTCAGAGAATGGAGGTGTGTGAAGTCAATGAATGGACTTGTGTAAAGTCAAAATTGTGGTGTGTGAAGTCAAAGAATGGATGTGTGTGAAGTCATAGAATGGAGGTGTGTGAAGTCAAAATGGAGGTGTGTGAAGTCAAAGAATGGATGTGTTTGATGTCATAGAATGGAGGTGTATGAAGTCATAGAATGGAGGTGTGTGAAGTGAGAGAATGGAGGTGTGTGAAGTCAGAATGCAGATGTGTGAAGTCATAGAATGGAGGTGTGTGAAGTCATAGATTGGAAGTGTGTGAAGTCATAGATTGTAGGTGTGTGAAGTCACAGAGGGAGGTGTGTGTAGTCACAGAATGGAGTTCTGTGAAGTCAAAGTGGATGTGTTTGAAGTCATAGAATGGAGGTGTGTGAAGTCATAGAATGGAGGTGTGTGAAGTCACAGTATGGAGGTGTGTGAAGTCAGAATGGAGATGTGTGAAGTCATAGAATGGAGGTGTGTGAAGTCAAAATGCAGGTGTGTGACCTCATAGAATGGAGGTGGGTGAAGTCACAATGCAGGTGTGTGAAGTCATAGAATGGAGTTGTGTGAACTCAGAAAGTAGGTGTGTGAAGTCACAGAATAGAGGTGTGTGAAGTCATACAATGGAGGTGTGTGAAGTCACAGAATGGAGGTGTGTGAATTCATAGAATGGAGGTGTGTGAAGTCATAGAATGGAGGTGTGTGAAGTCACAGAATGGAGGTGTGTGAAGTAACACAATGGAGTTGTGTGAAGTCACAGAATGGAAGTGGGTGAACTCACAATGGAGGTGTGTGAAGTCACAGAAGGGAGGTGTGTGAAGTCAGAATGGAAGTGTGTGAAGTCACAGAATGGAGATGTGTGAACTCAGAATGGAGGTGTGGGAAGTCACAGAATGGAGGTTTGTGAAGTCATAGAATGGAGGTGTGTGAGGTCATAGAATGGAGGTGTGTGAAGTCAAAGAATGGAGGTGTGTGGAGTCATAGAATGGAGGTGGTGAAGTGACAGAATGGAGGTGTGTGAAGTCATAGAATGGAGGTGTGTGATGTCACAGAATGGTGGTGTGTGAAGACATCGAATGGAGGGGTGTGAAGTCATAGAATGGAGGTGTGTTAAGTCATAGAATGGAGGTGTGGAAGTCACAGAATGGAGGTGTGTGAAGTCACAGAATGGAGGTGTGTGAACTGAGAATGGAGGTGTGTGAAGTCACAGAATGGAGGTGTGTGAAGTCATACAATGGAGGTGTGTGAAGTCACAGAATGGAGGGGTGTGAACTCATAGAAGGGAGGTGTGTGAAGTCATAGAATGGAGGTGTGTGAAGTCACATAATGGAGGTGTGAGAAGTCACAGAATGGAGGTGTGTGAAGACACAGAATGGAAGTGGTTGAACTCACAATGGAGGTGTGTGAAGTCACAGAATGGAGGTGTGTGAATTCATAGAAGGGAGGTGTGTGAAGTCATAGAATGGAGGTGTGTGAAGTCACAGAATGGAAGTGTGTGAAGTCATAGAATGGAGGTGTGTGAAGTCACAATGCAGGTGTTTGAACTCATAGAATGAAGGTGGGTGAAGTCAAAATGCAGGTGTGTGAAGTCATAGAATGGAGTTGTGTGAACTCAGAAAGGAGGTGTGTGAAGTCACAGAATAGAGGTGTGTGAAGTCATACAATGGAGGTGTGTGAAGTCACAGAATGGAGGTGTGTGAATTCATAGAAAGGAGGTGTGTGAAGTCATAGAATGGAGGTGTGTGAAGTCACAGAATGGAGGTGTGTGAAGTCACAGAATGGAGGTGTGTGAAGTCACAGAATGGAAGTGGGTGAAATCACAATGGAGGTGTGTGAAGTCACAGAAGGGAGGTGTGTGAAGTCAGAAGGGAGGTGTGTGAAGTCACAGAATGGAGATGTGTGAACTCAGAATGGAGGTGTGGGAAGTCACAGAATGGAGATTTGTGAAGTCATAGAATTGAGGTGTGTGAGGTCATAGAATGGATGTTTCTGAAGTAAGAATGAAGGTGTGTGAAGTCATAGAATGGAGGTGTGTGAAGTCTTAGAATGGAGGTGTGTGAAGTCACAGATCCGAGGTCTGTGAAATCATAGAATGAAGTTGTGTGATGTCAGAATTGAGGAGTGTGAAGTCCTAGAATGGATGTGTGTGAACTCATAGAATGGAGGTGTGTGACGTCACAATGGAAGTGTGTGAAGTCACAGAATGGAGGTGTGTGAAGTCATATATTGGAGGTGTGTGAAGTCAGAATGGAGGTGTGTCAATTCACAGAATGGAGGTGTGTGAAGTCAGAATGGAGGTGTTTGAAGTCATAGATGGAGGTGTGTGAAGTCATGGAAAGGAGGTGTGGGAAGTCATGGAATGGAGAAGTGTGAAGTCATAGAGTGGAGGTGAGTGAAGTCACATATTCAAAGTCTGTGAAGTCATAGAATGGAGGTTTGGGAAGTCAGAATGGAGGTGTATGAACTCATAGAATGAAGGTGTGTGAAGTCACAATGGAGGTGTGTGAAGTCATAGAATGGGGGTGTGTAAAATCAGAGAATGGAGGTGTGTGAAGTAAGAATGCAGGTGTGTGAAGTCATAGAATGGAGGTATGTGAAGTCATAGAATGGAGGTGTGTGAAGTCATAGACTGGAAGCGTGTGAAGTCATAGAATGGA
Source organism: Megascapheus bottae (assembly GCA_024803745.1). Taxonomy (NCBI): domain Eukaryota; kingdom Metazoa; phylum Chordata; class Mammalia; order Rodentia; family Geomyidae; genus Megascapheus; species Megascapheus bottae. The sequence continues at coordinate 841,459 of JANJXV010000344.1, forward strand.
GGTGTGTGAAGTCATAGATTGAAGGTGTGGGGAAGTCATAGTATGGAGGTGTGTGAAGTCACAGAATGGAGGTGTGTGAAGTCACAGAATGGAGTTGTGTGAAGTCACAATGGAGGTGTGTGAAGTCATAGGATGGAGGTGTGTGAAATCAAAGAATAGAGGTTTGTGAAGTCATAGAATGGATTGTGTGTGAAATCACAGAATGGAGGTGTGTGAAGTCACAGAATGGAGGTGTGTAAAGTCACAGAGTGGAGTTGTGTGAAGTCACAGAATGGAGGTTTGTGAAGTCATAGAATGGAGGTGTGTGAAGTCACAGAATGCAGGTGTGTGAAGTCAGAATAGAGGTGTGCGAAGTCATAGAATGGAGGTGTGTGAAGTCAGAATGGAGCTGTGTGAACTCATAGAATGGAGGTGTATGAAGTCACAATGGAGGTGTGTGAAGTCACAGAATGGATGTGTGTGAACTCAGAAAGGAGGTGTGTGAAGTCATAGAATGGAGATCTGTGAAGTCATAGCATGGAGGTGTGTGAAATCATAGAATGGAGGTGTGTGAAGTTAGAATGGAGGTGTGTGAACTCATAGAATGGAGGTGTGTGAAGTCACAGAATGGAGGTATCTGAAGTCAGAATCGAGGTGTGAAGTCATAGAATAGAGGTGGCTGAAGTCATAGAATGGAGGTGTGGGAAGTCATAGAATGGAGCAGTGTGAAGTCATAGAATAGAGGTGAGTGAAGTCACAGATTCGAGGTCTGTGAAGTGATAGAATGGAGGTGTGTGAAGTCAGAATGGAGGTATGTGAAGTCATACAATGGAGGTGTGTGAAGTCATAGAATGGAGGTGTGTGTCGTCACAATGGAAGTGTGTGAAGTCACAGAATGGAGGTGTGTGAAGTCACAGAATTGAGGTGTGTGAACTCAGAATGGAGGTGTGTGAAGTCATAGATGGAGGTGTGTGAAGTAATACATGGAGGTGTGTGAAGTCACAGTATGGAGATGTGTGAAATCATAGAATGGAGTTTTGTGAATTCACAGAATGGAGGAGTGTGAAGTCAGAATGGCGTAGTGTGAAGTCATAGAATGGAGGTGTGTGAAGTTAGAATGGAGGTGTGTGAACTCATAGAATGGAGGTGTGTGAAGTCACAATGGAGGTGTGTGAAGACATAGAATGGAGGTGTGTGAAGTCACAGAATGGAGGTGTGTGAAGTCATAGAATGGAGGTGTGTGAAGTCATAGAATGGATGTTTGTGAAGTAAGAATTAAGGTGTGTGAAGTCATAGAATGGAAGTGTGTGAAGTCACAGAATGGAGGTGTGTGAAGTCATAGAATGGAGCTGTGTGAATTCAGAATGGAGGTGTGTGAAGTCATCGAAAGGAGGTGTGTGCAGTCATAGAATGGATGTTTCTGAAGTAGGAATGAAGGTGTGTGAAGTCATAGAATGGAGGTGTGTGAAGTCAAAATGGAGGTGTGTGAACTCAAAGAATGGAGGTGTGTGAACTCATAGAATGGAGGTGTGTGAAGTCATGGAATGGAGGTGTGTGAAGTCATAGAATGGAGGTGTGTGAAGTCACAGAATGGAGGTGTGTGAAGTCAAAATGGTGGTGTGTGAATTCACAAATGGAGGTGTGTGAAGTCAGAATGCAGCTGAGTGAAGTCATAGAATGGAGGTGGGTGAAGGCAGAATGGAAGTGTGTGAACTCGTAGAACGGAGGTGTGTGAAGTCAAAATGGAGGTGTGTGAAGTCATAGACTGGAGGTGTGTGAACTCAGATTGCAGGTGTGTGAAATCACAGAAAACAGGTGTGTCAACTCAAAAACGAGGTGTGTGAAGTCATAGAATGGAGGTGTGTGAAGTCATAGAATAGAATTGTGTGTGAAATCATAGAATGGATGTGTGTGAAGTCAGAATGGAGATGTGTGAAGTCATAGAATGGAGGTGTGTGAAGTCTCAATGCAGGTGTGTGAACTCATAGAATTGAGGTTGGTGAAGTCACAATGCAGGTGTGTGAAGTCATAGAATGGAGGTGTGTGAAGTCATAGAATGGAGGTGGTGAAGTGACAGAATGGAGGTGTGTGAAGTCATAGAATGGAGGTGTGTGAAGTCACAGAATGGTGGTGTGTGAAGTCATAGAATGGAGGGGTGTGCAGTCATAGAATGGAGGTGTATTAAGTCATAGAATGGAGGTGTGGAAGTCACAGAATGGAGGTGTGTGAAGTCACAGAATGGAGGTGTGTGAACTGACAATGGAGGTGTGTGAAGTCACAGAATGGAGGTGTGTGAAGTCCTACAATGGAGGTGTGTGAAGTCACAGAATGGAGGGGTGTGAATTCATATAAGGGAGGTGTGTGAAGTCATAGAATGGAGGTGTGTGAAGTCACATAATGGAGGTGTGTGAAGTCACAGAATGGAGGTGTGTGAAGACACAGAATGGAAGTGGGTGAACTCACAATGGAGGTGTGTGAAGTCACAGAATGGAGGTGTGTGAATTCATAGAAGGGAGGTGTGTGAAGTCATAGAATGGAAGTGTGTGAAGTCACAGAATGGAATTGTGTGAAGTCAAAATGGAGGTGTGTGAAGTCAGAGAATGGAGGTGTGTGAAGTCAATGAATGGACTTGTGTGAAGTCAAAATTGTGGTGTGTGAAGTCAAAGAATGGATGTGTGTGAAGTCACAGAATGGAGGTTTGTGAAGTCAAAATGGAGGTGTGTGAAGTGAAAGAATGGATGTGTTTGAAGTCATAGAGTGGAGGTGTATGAAGTCATGGAATGGAGGTGTGTGAAGTCAAACATTGGAAGTGTGGTAAGTTACAGAATGGAGGTGTGTGAAGTCATAGAATGGAGGTGTGTGAAGTCAGAGAATGGAGGTGTGTGAAGTCAGAATGCAGGTGTGTGAAGTCATAGAATGGAGGTGTGTGAAGTCATAGATTGGAAGTGTGTGAAGTCATTGATTGGAGGTGTGTGAAGTCACAGAGGGAGGTGTGTGAAGTCACAGAATGGAGTTCTGTGAAGTCAAAGTGGAGGTGTGTGAAGTCATAGAATGGAGGTGTGTGAAGTCATAGAATGGAGGTGTGTGAAGTCATAGAATGGAGGTGTGTGAAGTCACAGCATGGAGGTGTGTGAACTCATAGAATGGAGGTGGGTGAAGTCACAATGCAGGTGTGTGAAGTCATAGAATGGAGTTGTTTGAACTCAGAAAGGAGGTGTGTGAAGTCACAGAATAGAGGTGTGTGAAGTCATACAATGGAGGTGTGTGAAGTCACAGAATGGAGGTGTGTGAATTCATACAATGTAGGTGTGTGAAGTCATAGAATGGAGGTGTGTGAAGTCACAGAATGGAGGTGTGTGAAGTCACAGAATGGAAGTGGGTGAACTCACAATGGAGGTGTGTGAAGTCACAGAAGGGAAGTGTGTGAAGTCAGAAGGGAGGTGTGTGAAGTCACAGAATGCAGATGTGTGAACTCAGAATGGAGGTGTGGGAAGTCACAGAATGGAGATTTGTGAAGTCATAGAATGGAGGTGTGTGAGGTCATAGAATGGAGGTGTGTGAAGTCAAAGAATGGAGGTGTGTGAAGTCATAGAATGGAGGTTTGTGAAGTCACAGCATGGAGGTGTGTGAAGTCAGAATGGAGATGTGTGAAGTCATAGAATGGAGGTGTGTGGAGTCACAATACAGGTGTGTGAACTCATAGAATGGAGGTTGGTGAAGTCACAATGCAGGTGTGTGAAGTCATAGAATGGAGTTGTGTGAACTCAGAAAGGAGGTGTGTGAAGTCACAGAATAGAGGTGTGTGAAGTCATACAATGGAGGTGTGTGAAGTCATAGAATGGAGGTGTGTTAAGTCACAGAATGGAGGTGTGTGAAGTCACAGAATGGAGGTGTGTGAAGTCACAGAATGGAAGTGGGTGAACTCACAATGGAGGAGTGTGAAGTCACAGAAGAGAGGTGTGTGAAGTCAGAAGGGAGGTGTGTGAAGTCACAGAATGGAGATGTGTGAACTCAGAATGGAGGTGTGGGAAGTCACAGAATGGAGGTTTGTGAAGTCATAGAATGGAGGTGTGTGAGGTCATAGAATGGATGTTTCTGAAGTAAGAATGAAGGTGTGTGAAGTGATAGAATGGAGGTGTGTGAAGTCATAGAATGGAGGTGTGTGAAGTCACAGAATGGAGGTTTGTGAAGTCATAGAATGGAGGTGTGTGAGGTCATAGAATGGATGTTTCTGAAGTAATAATGAAGGTGTGTGAAGTCATAGAATGGAGGTGAGTGAAGTCACAGATCCGAGGTCTGTGAAGTCATAGAATGGAGCTGTGTGAAGTCAGAATTGAGGAGTGTGAAGTCGTAGAATGGATGTGTGTGAACTCATAGAATGGAGATGTGTGACGTTACAATGGAAGTGTGTGAAGTCACAGAATGGAGGTGTGTGAAGGCATATATTGGAGGTGTGTGAAGTCAGAATGGAGGTGTGTGAAGTCACAGAATGGAGGTGTGTGAACTCAGAATGGAGGTGTTTGAAGTCATAGATGGAGGTGTGTGAAGTCACAGTATGGAGGTGTGTGAAGTCACAGAATGGAGGTGTGTGAAGTCAGAATGGAGGTGTGAAGTCATAGAATGGGGGTGGGTGAAGTCATGGAGAAGGAGGTGTGGGAAGTCATAGAATGGAGAAGTGTGAAGTCATAGAGTGGAGTTGAGTGAAGTCACATATTCAAAGTCTGTGAAGTCATAGAATGGAGGTTTGGGAAGTCAGAATGGAGGTGTATGAACTCATAGAATGGAGGTGTGTGAAGTCACAATGGAGGTGTGTGAAGTCATAGAATGGGGGTGTGTAAAATCAGAGAATGGAGGTGTGTGAAGTCAGAATGCAGGTGTGTGAAGTCATAGAATGGAGGTATGTGAAGTCATAGAATGGAGGTGTGTGAAGTCATAGATTGGAAGCGTGTGAAGTCACAGAATGGAGGTGTGTGAAGTCACAGAATGGAGCTGTGTGAAGACACAATGGGGGTGTGTGAAGTCATAGGATGGAGGTGTGTGAAATCAAAGAATGGAGGTTTGTGAAGTCATAGAATGGATTGTGTGTGAATCACAGAATGGAGGTGTGTGAAGTCACAGAATGGAGGTGTGTAAAGTCACAGAGTGGAGGTGTGTGAAGTCACAGAATGGAGGATTGTGAAGTCATAGAATGGAGGTGTGTGAAGTCACAGAATGCAGGTGTGTGAAGTCAGAATAGAGGTGTGCGAAGTCATAGAATGGAGGTGTGTGAAGTCAGAATGGAGCTGTGTGAAGTCATAGAATGGATGTGTGTGAAGTCAGAATAGAGGTGTGTGAACTCATAGAATGGAGGTGTATGAAGTCACAATGGAGGTGTGTGAAGTTAGAGAATAGATGTGTGTGAACTCAGAAAGGAGGTGTGTGAAGTCATAGAATGGAGGTCTGTGAAGTCATAGAATGGAGGTGTGTGAAATCCTAGAATTGAGGTGTGTGAAGTCACAGAATTGAGGTGTGTGAAGACAGAATGGAGGTGTGTGAAGTCAGAATGGAGGTGTGTGAAGTCAGATAATGGAGGTGTGTGAAGTCACAATGCAGGTGTTTGAACTCATAGAATGGAGGTGTGTGAAGTAACAATGTAGGTTTCTGAAGTCGTAGAATGGAGGTGTGTGAAGTCATAGAATGGAGGTGTGTGAAGTCATAGAATGGAAGTGTGTGAAGTCATACAATGGAGGTTTGTGAAGTAAGAATGGAGGTGTGTGAAGTCACCGAATGGAGTTGTGTGAGCTCAGAATGGAGGTGTGTGAAGTCAGAGAATGGAGGTGTTTGAAGTCATAGAATGGAGGTGTGTGAAGTCACAGAATGGAGGTATCTGAAGTCAGAATCAAGGTGTGAAGTCATAGAATAGAGGTGGGTGAAGTCATAGAAAGGAGGTGTGGGAAGTCATAGAATGGAGCAGTGTGAAGTCATAGAATGGAGGTGAGTGAAGTCACAGATACGAGGTCTGTGAAGTCATAGAATGGAGGTGTGTGAAGCAGAATGGAGGTATGTGAAGTCATAGAATGGAGGTGTGTGAACTCATAGAATGGTGGTGTGTGTCGTCACAATGGAAGTGTGTGAAGTCACAGAATGGAGGTGTGTGAAGTCATATATTGGTGTGTGAAATCAGAATGGAGGTGAGTGAAGTCACAGAATTGAGGTGTGTGAAGTCATAGAATGGAGCTGTGTGAATTCAGAATGGAGGTGTGTGAAGTCATCGAATGGAGGTGTGTGCAGTCATAGAATGGATGTTTCTGAAGTAGGAATGAAGGTGTGTGAAGTCATAGAATGGAGGTGTGTGAAGTCAAAATGGAGGTGTGTGAACTCAAAGAATGTAGGTGTGTGAACTCATAGAATGGAGGTGTGTGAAGTCACGGAATGGAGGTGTGTGAAGTACAAGAATGGAGGTGTGTGAAGTCAAACAATGGAAGTGTGTGAAGTCACAGAATGGAGGTGTGTGAAGTCACAGAATGGAGGTATGTGAAGTCACAGAATGGAGGTGTGTGAAGTCAAAGTGGTGGTGTGTGAATTCACAAATGGAGGTGTGTGAAGTCAGAAGGCAGCTGAGTGAAATCATAGAATGGAGGTGGGTGAAGGCAGAATGGAAGTTTGTGAACTCGTAGAAAGGAGGTGTGTGAGGTCAAAATGGAGGTGTGTGAAGTCATAGAATGGTGGTTTTTGATGTCAAAGAATGGAGGTGTGTGAAGTCATAGACTGGAGGTGTGTGAACCCAGATTGGAGGTGTGTGAAATCACAGAAAGCAGGTGTGTCAACTCAGAAACGAGCTGTGTGAAGTCATAGAATGGAGGTGTGTGAAGTCATAAAATCGAAGTGTGTGAAATCATAGAATGGAGGTGTGTGAAGTCAGAATGGAGATGTGTGAAGTCATAGAAGGGAGGTGTGTGAAGTCACAATGCAGGTGTGTGAACTCATAGAATTGAGGTGGGTGAAGTCACAATGCAGGTGTGTGAAGTCATAGAATGGAGGTGTGTGAAGTCATAGAATGGTGGTGGTGAAGTGACAGACTGGAGGTGTGTGAAGTCATAGAATGGAGGTGTGTGAAGTCACAGAATGGTGGTGTGTGAAGTCATAGAATGGAGGGGTGTGAAGTCATAGAATGGAGGTGTGTTAAGTCATAGAATGGAGGTGTGGAAGTCACAGAATGGAGGTGTGTGAAGTCACAGAATGGAGGTGTGTGAACTGAGAATGGAGGTGTGTGAAGTCACAGAATGGAGGTGTGTGAAGTCATACAATGGAGTTGTGTGAAGTCACAGAATGGAGGGGTGTGAATTCATAGAAGGGAGGTGTGTGAAGTCATAGAATGGAGGTGTGTGAAGTCAAATAATGGAGCTGTGTGAAGTCACAGAATGGAGGTGTGTGAAGACACAGAATGGAATTGGGTGAACTCAAAATGGAGGTGTGTGAAGTCACAGAATGGAGGTGTGTGAATTCATAGAAGGGAGGTGTGTGAAGTCATAGTATGGAGGTGTGTGAAGTCACAGAATGGAAGTGTGTGAAGTCAAAATGGAGGTGTGTGAAGTCAGAGAATGGAGGTGTGTGAAGTTAATGAATGGACTTGTGTGAAGTCAAAATTGTGGTGTGTGAATTCAAAGAATGGATGTGTGTGAAGTCACAGAATGGAGGTGTGTGAAGTCAAAATGGAGGTGTGTGAAGTCAAAGAATGGATGTGTTTGAAGTCATAGAATGGAGGTGTATGAAGTCATGGAATTGAGGTGTGTGAAGTCAAATATTGGAAGTATGTGAAGTTACAGAATGGAGGTGTGTGAAGTCAAAGAATGGTGGTGTGTGAAGTCAGAGAATGGAGGTGTGTGAAGTCAGAATGCAGGTGTGTGAAGTCATAGAATGGAGGTGTGTGAAGTCATATATTGGAAGTGTGTGAAGTCATAGATTGGAGGTGTGTGAAGTCACAGAGGGAGGTGTGTGAAGTCACAGAATGGAGTTCTGTGAAGTCACAGTGGAGGGGTGTGAAGTCATAGAATGGAGGTGTGTGAAGTCAAAGAATGGAGGTGTGTTAAGTCATAGAATGGAGGTGTGTGAAGTCACAGCATGGAGGTGTGTGAAGTCAGAATGGAGATGTGTGATGTCATAGAATGGAGGTGTGTGAAGTCACAATGCAGGTGTGTGAACTCATAGAATGGAGGTGGGTGAAGTCACAATGCATGTGTGAAGTCATAGAATGGATTTGTGTGAACTCAGAAAGGAGGTGTGTGAAGTCACAGAATAGAGGTGTGTGAAGTCATACAATGGAGGTGTGTGAAGTCACAGAATGGAGGTGTGTGAATTCATAGAATGGAGGTGTGTGAAGTCATAGAATGGAGGTGTGTGAAGTCACAGAATGGAGGTGTGTGAAGTAACAGAATGGAGGTGTGTGAAGTCAAAGAATTGAAGTGGATGAACTCACAATGGAGGTGTGTGAAGTCACAGAAGGGAGGTGTGTGAAGTCAGAAGGGAGGTGTGTGAAGTCACAGATTGGAGATGTGTGAACTCAGAATGGAGGTGTGGGAAGTCACAGAATGGAGGTTTGTGAACTCATAGAATGGAGGTGTGTGAGGTCATAGAATGGATGTTTCTGAAGTAAGAATGAAGGTGTGTGAAGTCATAGAATGAAGGTGTGTGAAGTCATTGAATGGAGGTGTGTGAAGTCACAGAATGGAGGTGTGTGAAGTCAGAATTGAGGTGTGAAGTCATAGAATAGAGGTGGGTGAAGTCATAGAAAGGAGTTGTGGGAAGTCATAGAATAGAGGAGTGTGAAGTCATAAAATGGAGGTGAGTGAAGTCACAGATCCGAGGTCTGTGAAGTCATAGAATGGAGCTGTGTAATGTCAGAATTGAGGAGTGTGAAGTCCTAGAATGGATGTGTGTGAACTCATAGAATGGAGGTGTGCGACGTCACAATGGAAGTGTATGAAGACATAGAATGGAGGTGTGTGAAGTCACAGAATGGAGGTGTGAAGTCATATATTGGAGGTGTGTGAAGTCAGAATGGATGTGTGTGAAGTCACAGAATGGAGATGTGTGAACTCAGAATGGAGGTGTTTGAAGTCAGAGATGGAGGTGTGTGAAGTCACAGTATGGAGGTGTGTGAAATCATAGAATGGAATTTTGTGAATTCACAGAGTGGAGCTGTGTGAAGTCAGAATGGAGGAGTGTGAACTCATAGAATGGACGTGTGTGAAGTCACAATGGAGGTGTGTGAAGACATAGAATGGAGGTGTGTGAAGTCACAGAATGCAGGTGTGAAGTCATAGAATGGAGGTGTGTGAAGTCATAGAATGGAGGTGTGTGAAGTCACAGAATGGAGGTGTGTGAAGTCAGAATGGAGGTGTGAAGTCATAGAATAGAGGTGGGTGAAGTCATAGAAAGGAGTTGTGGGAAGTCATAGAATAGAGGAGTGTGAAGTCATAGAATGGAGGTGAGTGAAGTCACAGATCCGAGGTCTGTGAAGTCATAGAATGGAGCTGTGTGATGTCAGAATTGAGGAGTGTGAAGTCCTAGATTGGATGTGTGTGAACTCATAGAATGGAGATGTGTGACGTCACAATGGAAGTGTGTGAAGTCACAGAATGGAGGTGTGTGAAGGCATATATTGGAGGTGTGTGAAGTCAGAATGGAGGTGTGTGAAGTCACAGAATGGAGGTGTGTGAACTCAGAATGGAGGTGTGTGAACTCATAGAATGGACGTGTGTGAAGTCACAATGGAGGTGTGTGAAGACTTAGAATGGAGGTGTGTGAGGTCACAGAATGGAGGTGTGAAGTCATAGAATGGAGTTGTGTGAAGTCATTGAATGGAGGTTTGTGAAATCATAGAATGGATGTTTCTGAAGTAAGAATGAAGGTGTGTGAAGTCCTAGAATGGAGGTGTGTGAAGTCACAGAATGGAGGTGTGTGAAGTCAGAATGGAGTTGTGAGGTCATAGAATGGGGGTGGGTGAAGTCACAGAATGGAGGTGTGTGAAGTCAGAATGGATGTGTGAAGTCATAGAATGGGGGTGGGTGAAGTCATGGAAAGGAGGTGTCGGAAGTCATAGAATGGAGAAGTGTGAAGTCATAGAGTGGAGGTGAGTGAAGTCACATATTCAAAGTCTGTGATGTCATAGAATGTAGGTGTGTGAAGTCAGAATGCAGGTGTGTGAAGTCATAGAATGGAGGTGTGTGAAGTCATAGAATGGAGGTGTGTGAAGTCATAGATTGGAAGTGTGTGAAGTTACAGAATGGAGGTGTGTGAAGTCATAGAATGGAGGTGTGTGAAGTCAGAGAATGGAGGTGTGTGAAGTCAGAATGCAGGTGTGTGAAGTCATAGAATGGAGGTGTGTGAAGTCATAGATTGGAAGTGTGTGAAGTCATAGATTGGAGGTGTGTGAAGTCACAGAGGGAGGTGTGTGAAGTCACAGAATGGAGTTCTGTGAAGTCACAGTGGAGGTGTGTGAAGTCATAGAATGGAGGTGTGTGAAGTCAAAGAATGGAGGTGTGTGAAGTCATAGAATGGAGGTGTGTGAAGTCACAGCATGGAGGTGTGTGAAGTCAGAATGGAGATGTGTGAAGTCATAGAATGGAGGTGTGTGAAGTCACAATGCAGGTATTTGAACTCATAGAATGTAGGTGGGTGAAGTCACAATGCAGATGTGTGAAGTCATAGAATGTAGTTGTGTGAACTCAGAAAGGAGGTGTGTGAAGTCACAGAATAGAGGTGTGTGAAGTCATACAATGGAGGTGTGTGAAGTCACAGAATTGAGGTGTGTGAATTCATAGAATGGAGGTGTGTGAAGTCATAGAATGGAGGTGTGTGAAGTCACAGAATGGAGGTGTGTGAAGTAACAGAATGGAGGTGTGTGAAGTCACAGAATGGAGGTGTGTGAAGTCAAAGAATGGAAGTGGGTGAACTCACAATGGAGGTGTGTGAAGTCACAGAAGGGAGGTGTGTGAAGTCACAGAATGGAGATGTGTGAACTCAGAATGGAGGTGTGGGAAGTCACAGAATGGAGATTTGTGAAGTTATAGAATGGAGGTGTGTGAGGTCACAGAATGGATGTTTCTGAAGTAAGAATGAAGGTGTGTGAAGTCATAGAATGGAGGTGTGTGAGGTCATAGAATGGAGGTGTGTGAATTCCTACAATGGAGGTGTGTGAAGTCACAGAATGGAGGGGTGTGAATTCATAGAAGCGAGGTGTGTGAAGCCATAGAATGGAGGTGTGTGAATTCACATAATGGAGGAGTGTGAAGTCACAGAATGGAGATGTGGTAAGACACAGAATGGAAGTGGGTGAAGTCAAAATGCAGGTGTGTGAAGTCAATGAATGGACTTGTGTGAAGTCAAAATTGTGGTGTGTGAAGTCAAAGAATGGATGTGTGTAAAGTCACAGAATAGAGGTGTGTGAAGTCAAAATGGAGGTGTGTGAAGTCAAAGAATGGATGAGTTTTAAGTCATAGAATGGAGGTGTATGAAGTCATGGAGTGGAGGTGTGTGAAGTCAAACATTGGAAGTGTGTGAAGTTACAGAATGGAGGTGTGTGAAGTCATAGAATGGAGGTGTGTGAAGTCAGAGAATGGAGGTGTGTGAAGTCAGAATGCAGGTGTGTGAAGTCATAGAATGGAGGTGTGTGAAGTCATATATTGGAAGTGTGTGAAGTCATAGATTGGAGGTGTGTGAAGTCACAGATGGAGGTGTGTGAAGTCACAGAATGGAGTTCTGTGAAGTCACAGTGGAGGTGTGTGAAGTCATACAATGGAGGTGTGTGAAGTCAAAGAATGGAGGTGTGTGAAGTCATAGAATGCAGGTGTGTGAAGTCACACCATGGAGGTGTGTGCAGTCAGAATGGAGATGTGTGAAGTCATAGAATGGAGGTGTGTGAAGTCACAATGCAGGTATTTGAACTCATAGAATGGAGGTGGGTGAAGTCACAATGCAGATGTGTGAAGCCATAGAATGTAGTTGTGTGAACTCAGAAAGGAGGTGTGTGAAGTCACAGAATAGAGGTGTGTGAAGTCATACAATGGAGGTGTGTGAAGTCACAGAATGGAGGTGTGTGAATTCATAGAATGGAGGTGTGTGAAGTCACAGAATGCAAGTGTGTGAAGTCAGAATAGATGTGTGCGAAGTCATAGAATGGAGGTGTGTGAAGTCAGAATGGAGCTGTGTAAAGTCATAGAATGGATGTTTGTGAAGTCAGAATGGAGGTGTGTGAACTCATAGAATGGAGGTGTATGAAGTCACAATGGAGGTGTGTGAAGTCACAGAATGGATGTGTGTGAACTCAGAAAGGAGGTGTGTGAAGTCATAGAATGGAGGTCTGTGAAGTCATAGAATGGAGGTGTGTGAAATCATAGAATGGAGGTGTGTGAAGTCACAGAATTGAGGTGTGTGAAGACAGAATGGAGGTGTGTGAAGTCAGAATGGAGGTGTGTGAAGTCAGATAATGGAGGTGTGTGAAGTCACAATGCAGGTGTTTGAACTCATAGAATGGAGGTGTGTGAAGTAACAATGTATGTTTCTGAAGTCATAGAATGGAGGTGTGTGAAGTCATAGAATGGAAGTGTGTGAAGTCATAGAATGGAGGTTTGTGAAGTAAGAATGCAGGTGTGTGAAGTCACCGAATGGAGTTGTGTGAGCTCAGAATGGAGGTGTGTGAAGTCAGAGAATGGAGGTGTTTGAAGTCATAGAATGGAGGTGTGTGAAGTCACAGAATGGAGGTATCTGAAGTCAGAATCGAGGTGTGAAGTTATAGAATAGAGGTGGGTGAAGTCATAGAAAGGAGGTGTGGGAAGTCATAGAATGGAGCAGTGTGAAGTCATAGAATGGAGGTGAGTGAAGTCACAGATTCGAGGTCTGTGAAGTGATAGAATGGAGGTGTGTGAAGTCAGAATGGAGGTATGTGAAGTCATTCAATGGAGGTGTGTGAACTCATAGAATGGAGGTGTGTGTCGTCACAATGGAAGTGTGTGAAGTCACAGAATGGAGGTGTGTGAAGTCATATATTGGTGTGTGAAGTCAGAATGGAGGTGTGTGAAGTCACAGAATTGAGGTGTGTGAACTCAGAATGGAGGTGTGTGAAGTCACAGAATTGAGGTGTGTGAAGTCATAGTATGGAGGTGTGTGAAATCATAGAATGGAGTTTTGTGAATTCACAGAATGGAGGAGTGTGAAGTCAGAATGGTGGAGTGTGAAGTCATAGAATGGAGGTGTGTGAAGTTAGAATGGAGGTGTGTGAACTCATAGAATGGAGGTGTGTGAAGTCACAATGGAGGTGTGTGAAGACATAGAATGGAGGTGTGTGAAGTCACAGAATGGAGTTGTGTGAAGTCATAGAATGGAGGTGTGTGAAGTCATAGAATGGATGTTTGTGAAGTAAGAATGAAGGTTTGTGAAGTCATAGAATGGAAGTGTGTGAAGTCACAGAATGGAGGTGTGTGAAGTCATAGAATGGAGCTGTGTGAATTCAGAATGGAGGTGTGTGAAGTCATCGAATGGAGGTGTGTGCAGTCATAGAATGAATGTTTCTGAAGTAGGAATGAATGTGTGTAGTCATAGAATGGAGGTGTGTGAAGTCATAGAATGGATGTTTGTGAAGTAAGAATGAAGGTGTGTGAAGTCATAGAATGGAAGTGTGTGAAGTCAGAGAATGGAGGTGTGTGAAGTCATAGAATGGAGCTGTGTGAATTCAGAATGGAGGTGTGTGAAGTCATCGAATGGAGGTGTGTGCAGTCATAGAATGGATGTTTCTGAAGTAGGAATGAATGTGTGTAGTCATAGAATGGAGGTGTGTGAAGTCAAAATGGAGGTGTGTGAACTCAAAGAATGGAGGTGTGTGAACTCATAGAATGGAGGTGTGTGAAGTCATGGAATGGAGTTGTGTGAAGTCCACGAATGGAGGTGTGTGAAGTCAAACAATGGAGGTGTGTGAAGTCACAGAATGGAGGTGTGTGAAGTCACAGAATGGAGGTGTTTGAAGTCAAAATGGTGGTGTGTGAATTCACAAATGGAGGTGTGTGAAGTCAGAAGGCAGCTGAGTGAAGTCATAGAATGGAGGTGGGTGAAGGCAGAATGGAAGTGTGTGAACTCGTAGAATGGAGGTGTGTGAAGTCAAAATGGAGGTGTGTGAAGTCATAGAATGGTGGTTTTTGATGTCAAAGAATGGAGGTGTGTGAAGTCATAGACTGGAGGTGTGTGAACTCAGATTGGAGGTGTGTGAAATCACAGAAAGCAGGTGTGTCAACACAGAAACGACGTGTGTGAAATCATAGAATCTAGTTGTGTGAAGTCAGAATGGAAATGTGTGAAGTCATGGAATGGAGGTGTGTGAAGACACAATGCAGGTGTTTGAACTCATAGAATTGAGGTGGGGGAAGTCACAATGCAGGTGTGTGAAGTCATAGAATGGAGGTATGTGAAGTCATAGAATGGAGGTGGTGAAGTGACAGAATGGAGGTGTGTGAAGTCATAGAATAGAGGTGTGTGAAGTCACAGAATGGTGGTGTGTGAAGTCATAGAATGGAGGGGTGTGAAGTCATAGAATGGAGGTGTGTTAAGTCATAGAATGGTGGTGTGGAAGTCAGTGAATGGAGGTGTGTGACGTCACAGAATGGAGGTGTGTGAACTGAGAATGGAGGTTTGTGAAGTCACAGAATGGAGGTGTGTGAAGTCATACAATGGAGGTGTGTGAAGTCACAGAATGGAGGGGTGTGAATTCATAGAAGGGAGGTGTGTGAAGTCATAGAATGGAGGTGTGTGAAGTCACATAATGGAGGTGTGTGAAGTCACAGAATGGAGGTGTGTGAAGACACAGAATGGAAGTGGGTGAACTCAAAAGGGAGGTGTGTGAAGTTACAGAATGGAGGTGTGTGAATTCAAAGAAGGGAGGTGTGTGAAGTCATAGAATGGAGGTGTGTGAAGTCACAGAATGGAAGTGTGTGAAGTCAAAATGGAGGTGTGTGAAGTCAGAGAATGGAGGTGTGTGAAGTCAATAAATGGACTTGTGTGAAGTCAAAATTGTGGTGTGTGAAGTCAAAGAATGGATGAGTTTGAAGTCATAGAATAGAGGTGTATGAAGTCATGGAATGGAGGTGTGTGAAGTCAAACATTGGAAGTGTGTGAAGTTACAGAATGGAGGTGTGTGAAGTCATAGAATGGAGGTGTGAGAAGTCAGAGAATGGAGGTGTGTGAAGTCAGAATGCAGGTGTGTGAAGTCATAGAATGGAGGTGTGTGAAGTCATAGATTGGAAGTGTGTGAAGTCATAGATTGGAGGTGTGTGAAGGCACAGAGGGAGGTATGTGAAGTCATAGAATGGAGGTGTGTGAAGTCAAAGAATGGAGGTGTGTGAAGTCATAGAATGGAGGTGTGTGAAGTCACAGCATGGAGGTGTGTGAAGTCAGAGTGGAGATGTGTGAAGTCATAGAATGGAGGTGTGTGAAGTCACAATGCAGGTATTTGAACTCATAGAATGGAGGTGGGTGAAGTCCCAATGCAGATGTGTGAAGTCATAGAATGTAGTTGTGTGAACTCAGAAAGGAGGTGTGTGAAGTCACAGAATAGAGGTGTGTGAAGTCATACAATGGAGGTGTTTGAAGTCACAGAATTGAGGTGTGTAAATTCATAGAATGGAGGTGTGTGAAGTCATAGAATGGAGGTGTGTGAAGTCACAGAATGGAGGTGTGTGAAGTCACAGAATGGAGGTGTGTGAAGTCAAAGAATGGAAGTGGGTGAACTCACAATGGAGGTGTGTGAAGTCACAGAAGGGAGGTGTGTGAAGTCAGAAGGGAGGTGTGTGAAGTCACAGAATGGAGATGTGTGAACTCAGAATGGAGGTGTGGGAAGTCACAGAATGGAGATTTGTGAAGTTATAGAATGGAGGTGTGTGAGGTCATTGAATGGATGTTTCTGAAGTAAGAATGAAGGTGTGTAAAGTCATAGAATGGAGGTGTGTGAGGTCATAGAATGGAGGTGTGTGAATTCTTACAATGGAGGTGTGTGAAGTCACAGAATGGAGGGGTGTGAATTCATAGAAGCGAGGTGTGTGAAGCCATAGATTGGAGGTGTGTGAATTCACATAATGGAGGAGTGTGAAGTCACAGAATGGAGGTGTGGGAAGACACAGAATGGAAGTGGGTGAAGTCAAAATGGAGGTGTGTGAAGTCAATGAATGGACTTGTGTGAAGTCAAAATTGTGGTGTGTGAAGTCAAAGAATGGATGTGTGTAAAGTCACAGAATAGAGGTGTGTGAAGTCAAAATGGAGGTGTGTGAAGTCAAAGAATGGATGAGTTTTAAGTCATAGAATGGAGGTGTATGAAGTCATGGAATGGAGGTGTGTGAAGTCAAACATTGGAAGTGTGTGAAGTTACAGAATGGCGGTGTGTGAAGTCATAGAATGGAGGTGTGTGAAGTCAGAGAATGGAGGTGTGTGAAGTCAGAATGCAGGTGTGTGAAGTCATAGAATGGAGGTGTGTGAAGTCATATATTGGAAGTGTGTGAAGTCATAGATTGGAGGTGTGTGAAGTCACAGATGGAGGTGTGTGAAGTCACAGAATGGAGTTCTGTGAAGTCACAGTGGAGGTGTGTGAAGTCATACAATGGAGGTGTGTGAAGTCAAAGAATGGAGGTGTGTGAAGTCATAGAATGGAGGTGTGTGAAGTCACACCATGGAGGTGTGTGAAGTCAGAATGGAGATGTGTGAAGTCATAGAATGGAGGTGTGTGAAGTCACAATGCAGGTATTTGAACTCATAGAATGGAGGTGGGTGAAGTCACAATGCAGATGTGTGAAGTCATAGAATGTAGTTGTGTGAACTCAGAAAGGAGGTGTGTGAAGTCACAGAATAGAGGTGTGTGAAGTCATACAATGGAGGTGTGTGAAGTCACAGAATGGAGGTGTGTGAATTCATAGAATGGAGGTGTGTGAAGTCATAGAATGGAGGTGTGTGAAGTCACAGAATGGAGGTGTGTGAAGTCACAGAATGGTGGTGTGTGAAGTCAAAGAATGGAAGTGGGTGAACTCACAATGGAGGTGTGTGAAGTCACAGAATGGAGATGTGTGAACTCAGAATGGAGGTGTGGGAAGTCACAGAATGGAGATTTGTGAAGTCATAGAATGGAGGTGTGTGAGGTCATAGAATGGATGTTTCTGAAGTAAGAATGAAGGTGTGTGAAGTCATAGAATGGAGGTGTGTGAGGTCATAGAATGGAGGTGTGTGAAGTCACAGAATGGAGGTGTGTGAAGTCAGAATGGAGGTGTGAAGTCATAGAATGGAGGTGTGTGAAGTCATAGAATGGAGGTGAGTGAAGTCACAGATCCGAGGTCTGTGAAGTCATAGAATGGAGCTGTGTGATGTCAGAATTGAGGAGTGTGAAGTCCTAGAATGGATGTGTGTGAACTCATAGAATGGAGGTGTGTGACGTCACAATGGAAGTGTGTGAAGTCACAGAATGGAGGTGTGTGAAGTCATATATTGGAGGTGTGTGAAGTCAGAATGGAGGTGTGTGAAGTCACAGATTGGAGGTGTGTGAACTCAGAATGGAGGTGTTTGAAGTCATAGATGGAGGTGTGAGAAGTCAATGTATGGAGGTGTGTGAAATCGTAGAATGGAATTTTGTGAATTCACAGAATGGAGCTGTGTGAAGTCAGAATGGAGGAGTGTGAAGTCATAGAATGAAGGTGTGTGAAGTCAGACTGGAGATGTGTGAACTCATAGAATGGACGTGTGTGAAGTCACAATGGAGGTGTGTGAAGACATAGAATGCAGGTGTGTGAAGTCACAGAATGGAGGTGTGTGAAGTCACAGCATGGAGGTGTGTGAAGTCAGAGTGGAGATGTGTGAAGTCATAGAATGGAGGTGTGTGAAGTCACAATGCAGGTATTTGAACTCATAGAATGGAGGTGGGTGAAGTCCCAATGCAGATGTGTGAAGTCATAGAATGTAGTTGTGTGAACTCAGAAAGGAGGTGTGTGAAGTCACAGAATAGAGGTGTGTGAAGTCATACAATGGAGGTGTTTGAAGTCACAGAATTGAGGTGTGTAAATTCATAGAATGGAGGTGTGTGAAGTCATAGAATGGAGGTGTGTGAAGTCACAGAATGGAGGTGTGTGAAGTCACAGAATGGAGGTGTGTGAAGTCAAAGAATGGAAGTGGGTGAACTCACAATGGAGGTGTGTGAAGTCACAGAAGGGAGGTGTGTGAAGTCAGAAGGGAGGTGTGTGAAGTCACAGAATGGAGATGTGTGAACTCAGAATGGAGGTGTGGGAAGTCACAGAATGGAGATTTGTGAAGTTATAGAATGGAGGTGTGTGAGGTCATTGAATGGATGTTTCTGAAGTAAGAATGAAGGTGTGTAAAGTCATAGAATGGAGGTGTGTGAGGTCATAGAATGGAGGTGTGTGAATTCTTACAATGGAGGTGTGTGAAGTCACAGAATGGAGGGGTGTGAATTCATAGAAGCGAGGTGTGTGAAGCCATAGATTGGAGGTGTGTGAATTCACATAATGGAGGAGTGTGAAGTCACAGAATGGAGGTGTGGGAAGACACAGAATGGAAGTGGGTGAAGTCAAAATGGAGGTGTGTGAAGTCAATGAATGGACTTGTGTGAAGTCAAAATTGTGGTGTGTGAAGTCAAAGAATGGATGTGTGTAAAGTCACAGAATAGAGGTGTGTGAAGTCAAAATGGAGGTGTGTGAAGTCAAAGAATGGATGAGTTTTAAGTCATAGAATGGAGGTGTATGAAGTCATGGAATGGAGGTGTGTGAAGTCAAACATTGGAAGTGTGTGAAGTTACAGAATGGCGGTGTGTGAAGTCATAGAATGGAGGTGTGTGAAGTCAGAGAATGGAGGTGTGTGAAGTCAGAATGCAGGTGTGTGAAGTCATAGAATGGAGGTGTGTGAAGTCATATATTGGAAGTGTGTGAAGTCATAGATTGGAGGTGTGTGAAGTCACAGATGGAGGTGTGTGAAGTCACAGAATGGAGTTCTGTGAAGTCACAGTGGAGGTGTGTGAAGTCATACAATGGAGGTGTGTGAAGTCAAAGAATGGAGGTGTGTGAAGTCATAGAATGGAGGTGTGTGAAGTCACACCATGGAGGTGTGTGAAGTCAGAATGGAGATGTGTGAAGTCATAGAATGGAGGTGTGTGAAGTCACAATGCAGGTATTTGAACTCATAGAATGGAGGTGGGTGAAGTCACAATGCAGATGTGTGAAGTCATAGAATGTAGTTGTGTGAACTCAGAAAGGAGGTGTGTGAAGTCACAGAATAGAGGTGTGTGAAGTCATACAATGGAGGTGTGTGAAGTCACAGAATGGAGGTGTGTGAATTCATAGAATGGAGGTGTGTGAAGTCATAGAATGGAGGTGTGTGAAGTCACAGAATGGAGGTGTGTGAAGTCACAGAATGGTGGTGTGTGAAGTCAAAGAATGGAAGTGGGTGAACTCACAATGGAGGTGTGTGAAGTCACAGAATGGAGATGTGTGAACTCAGAATGGAGGTGTGGGAAGTCACAGAATGGAGATTTGTGAAGTCATAGAATGGAGGTGTGTGAGGTCATAGAATGGATGTTTCTGAAGTAAGAATGAAGGTGTGTGAAGTCATAGAATGGAGGTGTGTGAGGTCATAGAATGGAGGTGTGTGAAGTCACAGAATGGAGGTGTGTGAAGTCAGAATGGAGGTGTGAAGTCATAGAATGGAGGTGTGTGAAGTCATAGAATGGAGGTGAGTGAAGTCACAGATCCGAGGTCTGTGAAGTCATAGAATGGAGCTGTGTGATGTCAGAATTGAGGAGTGTGAAGTCCTAGAATGGATGTGTGTGAACTCATAGAATGGAGGTGTGTGACGTCACAATGGAAGTGTGTGAAGTCACAGAATGGAGGTGTGTGAAGTCATATATTGGAGGTGTGTGAAGTCAGAATGGAGGTGTGTGAAGTCACAGATTGGAGGTGTGTGAACTCAGAATGGAGGTGTTTGAAGTCATAGATGGAGGTGTGAGAAGTCAATGTATGGAGGTGTGTGAAATCGTAGAATGGAATTTTGTGAATTCACAGAATGGAGCTGTGTGAAGTCAGAATGGAGGAGTGTGAAGTCATAGAATGAAGGTGTGTGAAGTCAGACTGGAGATGTGTGAACTCATAGAATGGACGTGTGTGAAGTCACAATGGAGGTGTGTGAAGACATAGAATGCAGGTGTGTGAAGTCACAGAATGGAGGTGTGTGAAGTCATAGAATGGAGGTGTGTGAAGTCATAGAATGGAGGTGTGTGAAGTCATAGAATGGATGTTTCTGAAGTAAGAATGAAGGTGTGTGAAGTCATAGAATGGAGGTGTGTGAAGTCAAAATGGAGGTGTGTGAACTCATAGAATGGAGGTGTGTGAAGTCACAGAATGGAGGTGTGTGAAGTCAGAATGGAGGTGTGAAGTCATAGAATGGGGGTGGGTGAAGTCATGGAAAGGAGGTGTGGGAAGTCATAGAATGGAGAAGTGTGAAGTCATAGAGTGGAGGTGAGTGAAGTCACATATTCAAAGTCTGGCAAGTCATAGAATGGAGGTTTGTGAAGTCAGAATGGAGGTGTATGAACTCATAGAATGGAGGTGTGTGAAGTCACAATGGAGGTGTGTGAAGTCATAGAATGGGGGTGTGTGAAATCAGAGAATGGTGGTGTGTGAAGTCAGAATGCAGGTGTGTGAAGTCATAGAATGGAGGTGTGTGAAGTCATAGAATGGAGGTGTGTGAAGTCATAGATTGGAAGCGTGTGAAGTCATAGAATGGAGGTGTGTGAAGTCATAGATTGAAGGTGTGGGGAAGTCATAGTATGGAGGTGTGTGAAGTCACAGAATGGAGGTGTGTGAAGTCACAGAATGGAGTTGTGTGAAGTCACAATGGAGGTGTGTGAACTCATAGGATGGAGGTGTGTGAAATCAAAGAATGGAGGTTGGTGAAATCATAGAATGGATTGTGTGTGAAATCACAGAATGGAGGTGTGTGAAGTCACAGAATGGAGGTGTGTAAAGTCACAGAGTGGAGTTGTGTGATGTCACAGAATGTAGGTTTGTGAAGTCATAGAATGGAGGTGTGTGAAGTCACAGAATGCAGGTGTGTGAAGTCAGAATAGAGGTGTGCGAAGTCATAGAATGGAGGTGTGTGAAGTCAGAATGGAGCTGTGTGAAGTCATAGAATGGATGTGTGTGAAGTCAGAATGGAGGTGTGTGAACTCATAGAATGGAGGTGTATGAAGTCACAATGGAGGTGTGTGAAGTCACAGAATGGATGTGTGTGAACTCAGAAAGGAGGTGTGTGAAGTCATAGAATGGAGGTCTGTGAAGTCATAGAATGGAGGTGTGTGAAATCATAGAATGGAGGTGTGTGAAGTCACAGAATTGAGGTGTGTGAAGACAGAATGGAGGTGTGTGAAGTCAGAATGGAGGTGTGTGAAGTCAGATAAGGGAGGTGTGTGAAGTCACAATGCAGGTGTGTGAAGTCATAGAATGGAGGTGTGTGAAGTCATAGAATGGAGGTGGTGAAGTGACAGAATGGAGGTGTGTGAAGTCATAGAATGGAGGTGTGTGAAGTCACAGAATGGTGGTGTGTGAAGTCATAGAATGGAGGGGTGTGAAGTCATAGAATGGAGGTGTGTTAAGTCATAGAATGGAGGTGTGGAAGTCACAGAATGGAGGTGTGTGAAGTCACAGAATGGAGGTGTGTGAACTGAGAATGGAGGTGTGTGAAGTCACAGAATGGAGGTGTGTGAAGTCCTACAATGGAGGTGTGTGAAGTCACAGAATGTAGGGGTGTGAATTCATAGAAAGGAGGATGTGAAGCCATAGAATGGAGGTGTGTGAATTCACATAATGGAGGTGTGTGAAGTCACAGAATGGAGGTGTGGGAAGACACAGAATGGAAGTGGGTGAACTCACAATGGAGGTGTGTGAAGTCACAGAATGGAGGTGTGTGAATTCATAGAAGGGAGGTGTGTGAAGTCATAGAATGGAGGTGTGTGAAGTCACAGAATGGAAGTGTGTGAAGTCAAAATGGAGGTGTGTGAAGTCAAAGAATGGATCAGTTTGAAGTCATAGAATGGAGGTGTATGAAGTCATGGAATGGAGGTGTGTGAAGTCAAACATTGGAAGTGTGTGAAGTTACAGGATGGAGGTGTGTGAAGTCATAGAATGGAGGTGTGTGAAGTCAGAGAATGGAGGTGTGTGAAGTCAGAATGCAGGTGTGTGAAGTCATAGAATGGAGGTGTGTGAAGTCATAGATTGGAAGTGTGTGAAGTCATAGATTGGAGGTGTGTGAAGTCACAGAGGGAGGTGTGTGAAGTCACAGAATGGAGTTCTGTGAAGTCACAGTGGAGGTGTGTGAAGTCATAGAATGGAGGTGTGTGAAGTCAAAGAATGGAGGTGTGTGAAGTCATAGAATGGAGGTGTGTGAAGTCACAGCATGGAGGTGTGTGAAGTCAGAATGGAGATGTGTGAAGTCATAGAATGGAGGTGTGTGAAGTCACAATGCAGGTATTTGAACTCATAGAATGGAGGTAGGTGAAGTCACAATGCAGGTGTGTGAAGTCATAGAATGGAGTTGAGTGATCTCAGAAAGGAGGTGTGTGAAGTCATAGAATGGAGGTGTGTGAAGTCATAGAATCGAAGTGTGTGAAATCATAGAATGGAGGTGTGTGAAGTCAGAATGGAGATGTGTGAAGTCATAGAATGGAGGTGGGTGAAGTCACAATGCAGGTGTGTGAACTCATAGAATTGAGGTTGGTGAAGCCACAATGCAGGTGTGTGAAGTCATAGAATGGAGGAGTGTGAAGTCATAGAATGGAGGTGGTGAAGTGACAGAATGGAGGTGTGTGAAGTCATAGAATGGAGGTGTGTGAAGTCACAGAATGGTGGTGTGTGAAGTCATAGAATGGAGGGGTGTGCAGTCATAGAATGGAGGTGTGTTAAGTCATAGAATGGAGGTGTGGAAGTCACAGAATGGAGGTGTGTGAAGTCACAGAATGGAGGTGTGTGAACTGAAAATGGAGGTGTGTGAAGTCACAGAATGGAGGTGAGTGAAGTCATACAATGGAGGTGTGTGAAGTCACAGAATGGAGGGGTGTGAATTCATAGAAGGGAGGTGTGTGAAGTCATAGAATGGAGGTGTGTGAAGTCACATAATGGAGTTGTGTGAAGTCACAGAATGGAGGTGTGTGAAGACACAGAATGGAAGTGGGTGAACTCACAATGGAGGTGTGTGAAGTCACAGAATGGAGGTGTGTGAATTCATAGAAGGGAGGTGTGTGAAGTCATAGAATGGAGGTGTGTGAAGTCACAGAATGGAAGTGTGTGAAGTCAAAATGGAGGTGTGTGAAGTCAGAGAATGGAGGTGTGTGAAGTCAATGAATGGACTTGTGTAAATTCAAAATTGTGGTGTGTGAAGTCAAAGAATGGATGTGTGTGAAGTCATAGAATGGAGGTGTATGAAGTCATGGAATGGAGGTGTGTGAAGTCAAACATTGGAAGTGTGTGAAGTTACAGAATGGAGGTGTGTGAAGTCATAGAATGGAGGTGTGTGAAGTCAGAGAATGGAGGTGTGTGAAGTCAGAATGCAGGTGTGTGAAGTCATAGAATGGAGGTGTGTGAAGTCATATATTGGAAGTGTGTGAAGTCATAGATTGGAGGTGTGTGAAGTCACAGAGGGAGGTGTGTGAAGTCACAGAATGGAGTTCTGTGAAGTCACAGTGGAGGTGTGTGAAGTCATAGAATGGAGGTGTGTGAAGTCAAAGAATGGAGGTGTGTGAAGTCATAGAATGGAGGTGTGTGAAGTCACAGCATGGAGGTGTGTGAAGTCAGAATGGAGATGTGTGAAGTCATAGAATGGAGGTGTGTGAAGTCACAATGCAGGTATTTGAACTCATAGAATGGAGGTGGGTGAAGTCACAATGCAGATGTGTGAAGTCATAGAATGTAGTTGTGTGAACTCAGAAAGGAGGTGTGTGAAGTCGCAGAATAGAGGTGTGTGAAGTCATACAATGGAGGTGTGTGAAGTCACAGAATGGAGGTGTGTGAATTCATAGAATGGAGGTGTGTGAAGTCATAGACTGGAGGTGTGTGAAGTCAGAGAATGGAGGTGTGTGAAGTCACAGAATGGAGGTGTGTGAAGTCAAAGAATGGAAGTGGGTGAACTCACAATGGAGGTGTGTGAAGTCACAGAAGGGAGGTGTGTGAAGTCAGAAGGGAGGTGTGTGAAGTCACAGAATGGAGGTGTGTGAATTCATAGAAGGGAGGTGTGTGAAGTCATAGAATGGAGGTGTGTGAAGTCACAGAATGGAAGTGTGTGAAGTCAAAATGGAGGTGTGTGAAGTCACAGAATGGAGGTGTGTGAAGTCAGAATGGAGGTGTGAAGTCATAGAATGGAGGTGTGTGAAGTCATAGAATGGAGGTGAGTGAAGTCACAGATCCGAGGTCTGTGAAGTCATAGAATGGAGCTGTGTGATGTCAGAATTGAGGAGTGTGAAGTCCTAGAATGGATGTGTGTGAACTCATAGAATGGAGGTGTGTGACGTCACAATGGAAGTGTGTGAAGTCACAGAATGGAGGTGTGTGAAGTCATATATTGGAGATGTGTGAAGTCAGAATGGAGGTGTGTGAAGTCACAGATTGGAGGTGTGTGAACTCAGAATGGAGGTGTTTGAAGTCATAGATGGAGGTGTGTGAAGTCACAGTATGGAGGTGTGTGAAATCGTAGAATGGAATTTTGTGAATTCACAGAATGGAGCTGTGTGAAGTCAGAATGGAGGAGTGTGAAGTCATAGAATGGAGGTGTGTGAAGTCAGACTGGAGGTGTGTGAACTCATAGAATGGACGTGTGTGAAGTCACAATGGAGGTGTGTGAAGACATAGAATGGAGGTGTGTGAAGTCACAGAATGGAGGTGTGTGAAGTCATAGAATGGAGGTGTGTGAAGTCATAGAATGGAGGTGTGTGAAGTCATAGAATGGATGTTTCTGAAGTAAGAATGAAGGTGTGTGAAGTCATAGAATGGAGGTGTGTGAAGTCAAAATGGAGGTGTGTGAACTCATAGAATGGAGGTTTGTGAAGTCACAGAATGGAGGTGTGTGAAGTCAGAATGGAGGTGTGAAGTCATAGAATGGGGGTGGGTGAAGTCATGGAAAGGAGGTGTGGGAAGTCATAGAATGGAGAAGTGTGAAGTCATAGAGTGGAGGTGAGTGAAGTCACATATTCAAAGTCGGTCAAGTCAGAATGGAGGTTTGTGAAGTCAGAATGGAGGTGTATGAACTCATAGAATGGACGTGTGTGAAGTCACAATGGAGGTGTGTGAAGTCATAGAATGGGGGGGTGTGAAATCAGAGAATGGAGGTGTGTGAAGTCAGAATGCAGGTGTGTGAAGTCATAGAATGGAGGTGTGTGAAGTCATAGAATGGAGGTGTGTGAAGTCATAGATTGGAAGCGTGTGAAGTCATAGAATGGAGGTGTGTGAAGTCATAGATTGAAGGTGTGGGGAAGTCATAGTATGGAGGTGTGAGAAGTCACAGAATGGAGGTGTGTGAAGTCACAGAATGGAGTTGTGTGAAGTCACAATGGAGGTGTGTGAACTCATAGGATGGAGGTGTGTGAAATCAAAGAATGGAGGTTTGTGAAGTCATAGAATGGATTGTGTGTGAAATCACAGAATGGAGGTGTGTGAAGTCACAGAATGGAGGTGTGTAAAGTCACAGAGTGGAGTTGTGTGAAGTCACAGAATGTAGGTTTGTGAAGTCATAGAATGGAGGTTTGTGAAGTCAAAGAATGCAGGTGTGTGAAGTCAGAATAGAGGTGTGCGAAGTCATAGAATGGAGGTGTGTGAAGTCAGAATGGAGCTGTGTGAAGTCATAGAATGGATGTGTGTGAAGTCAGAATGGAGGTGTGTGAACTCATAGAATGGAGGTGTATGAAGTCACAATGGAGGTGTGTGAAGTCACAGAATGGATGTGTGTGAACTCAGAAAGGAGGTGTGTGAAGTCATAGAATGGAGGTCTGTGAAGTCATAGAATGGAGGTGTGTGAAATCATAGAATGGAGGTGTGTGAAGTCACAGAATTGAGGTGTGTGAAGACAGAATGGAGGTGTGTGAAGTCAGAATGGAGGTGTGTGAAGTCAGATAATGGAGGTGTGTGAAGTCACAATGCAGGTGTGTGAAGTCATAGAATGGAGGTGTGTGAAGTCATAGAATGGAGGTGGTGAAGTGACAGAATGGAGGTGTGTGAAGTCATAGAATGGAGGTGTGTGAAGTCACAGAATGGTGGTGTGTGAAGTCATAGAATGGAGGGGTGTGAAGTCATAGAATGGAGGTGTGTTAAGTCATAGAATGGAGGTGTGGAAGTCAGAGAATGGAGGTGTGTGAAGTCACAGAATGGAGGTGTGTGAACTGAGAATGGAGGTGTGTGAAGTCACAGAATGTAGGGGTGTGAATTCATAGAAGGGAGGTTGTGAAGCCATAGAATGGAGGTTTGTGAATTCACATAATGGAGGTGTGTGAAGTCACAGAATGGAGGTGTGGGAAGACACAGAATGGAAGTGGGTGAACTCACAATGGAGGTGTGTGAAGTCACAGAATGGAGGTGTGTGAATTCATAGAAGGGAGGTGTGTGAAGTCATAGAATGGAGGTGTGTGAAGTCACAGAATGGAAGTGTGTGAAGTCAAAATGGAGGTGTGTGAAGTCAAAGAATGGATCAGTTTGAAGTCATAGAGTGGAGGTGTATGAAGTCATGGAATGGAGGTGTGTGAAGTCAAACATTTGAAGTGTGTGAAGTTACAGGATGTAGGTGTGTGAAGTCATAGAATGGAGGTGTGTGAAGTCAGAGAATGGAGGTGTGTGAAGTCAGAATGCAGGTGTGTGAAGTCATAGAATGGAGGTGTGTGAAGTCATAGATTGGAAGTGTGTGAAGTCATAGATTGGAGGTGTGTGAAGTCACAGAGGGAGGTGTGTGAAGTCACAGAATGGAGTTCTGTGAAGTCACAGTGGAGGTGTGTGAAGTCATAGAATGGAGGTGTGTGAAGTCAAAGAATGGAGGTGTGTGAAGTCATAGAATGGAGGTGTGTGAAGTCACAGCATGGAGGTGTGTGAAGTCAGAATGGAGATGTGTGAAGTCATAGAATGGAGGTGTGTGAAGTCACAATGCAGGTATTTGAACTCATAGAATGGAGGTGGGTGAATTCAAAATGCAGGTGTGTGAAGACATAGAATGGAGTTGAGTGAACTCAGAAAGGAGGTGTATGAAGTCATAGAATGGAGGTGTGTGAAGTCATAGAATCGAAGTGTGTGAAATCATAGAATGGAGGTGTGTGAAGTCAGAATGGAGATGTGTGAAGTCATAGAATGGAGGTGGGTGAAGTCACATTGCAGGTGTGTGAACTCATACAATTGAGGTTGGTGAAGCCACAATGCAGGTGTGTGAAGTCATAGAATGGAGGAGTATGAAGTCATAGAATGGAGGTGGTGAAGTGACAGAATGGAGGTGTGTGAAGTCATAGAATGGAGGTGTGTGAAGTCACAGAATGGTGGTGTGTGAAGTCATAGAATGGAGGGGTGTGCAGTCATAGAATGGAGGTGTGTTAAGTTATAGAATGGAGGTGTGGAAATCACAGAATGGAGGTGTGTGAAGTCACAGAATGGAGGTGTGTGAACTGAGAATGGAGGTGTGTGAAGTCACAGAATGGAGGTGAGTGAAGTCATACAATGGAGGTGTGTGAAGTCACAGAATGGAGGGGTGTGAATTCATAGAAGGGAGGTGTGTGAAGTCATAGAATGGAGGTGTGTGAAGTCACATAATGGAGGTGTGTGAAGTCACAGAATGGAGGTGTGTGAAGACACAGAATGGAAGTGGGTGAATTCACAATGGAGGTGTGTGAAGTCACAGAATGGAGGTGTGTGAATTCATACAAGGGAGGTGTGTGAAGTCATAGAATGGAGGTGTGTGAAGTCACAGAATGGAAGTGTGTGAAGTCAAAATGGAGGTGTGTGAAGTCAGAGAATGGAGGTGTGTGAAGTCAATGAATGGACTTGTGTAAAGTCAAAATTGTGGTGTGTGAAGTCAAAGAATGGATGTGTGTGAAGTCATAGAATGGAGGTGTATGAAGTCATGGAATGGAGGTGTGTGAAGTCAAACATTGGAAGTGTGTGAAGTTACAGAATGGAGGTGTGTGAAGTCAAAGAATGGAAGTGTGTGAAGTCATAGAATGGAGGTGTGTGAAGTCAGAGAATGGAGGTGTGTGAAGTCAGAATGCAGGTGTGTGAAGTCATAGAATGGAGGTGTGTGAAGTCATATATTGGAAGTGTGTGAAGTTACAGAATGGAGGTGTGTGAAGTCAAAGAATGGAAGTGTGTGAAGTCATAGAATGGAGGTGTGTGAAGTCAGAGAATGGAGGTGTGTGAAGTCAGAATGCAGGTGTGTGAAGTCATAGAATGGAGGTGTTTAAGTCAAACATTGGAAGTGTGTGAAGTTACAGAATGGAGGTGTGTGAAGTCAAAGAATGGAAGTGTGTGAAGTCATAGAATGGAGGTGTGTGAAGTCAGAGAATGGAGGTGTGTGAAGTCAGAATGCAGGTGTGTGAAGTCATAGATTGGAGGTGTGTGAAGTCACTGAGGGAGGTGTGTGAAGTCACAGAATGGAGTTCTGTGAAGTCACAGTGGAGGTGTGTGAAGACATAGAATGGAGGTGTGTGAAGTCAAAGAATGGAGGTGTGTGAAGTCATAGAATGGAGGTGTGTGAAGTCACAGCATGGAGGTGTGTGAAGTCAGAATGGAGATGTGTGTAGTCATAGAGTGGAGGTGTGTGAAGTCACAATGCAGGTATTTGAACTCATAGAATGGAGGTGGGTGAAGTCACAATGCAGATGTGTGAAGTCATAGAATGTAGTTGTGTGAACTCAGAAAGGAGGTGTGTGAAGTCACAGAATAGAGGTGTGTGAAGTCATACAATGGAGGTGTGTGAAGTCACAGAATGGAGGTGTGTGAATTCATAGAATGGAGGTGTGTGA
This sequence comes from Megascapheus bottae, assembly GCA_024803745.1. NCBI lineage: Eukaryota > Metazoa > Chordata > Mammalia > Rodentia > Geomyidae > Megascapheus > Megascapheus bottae. The sequence goes on from JANJXV010000344.1 coordinate 870,476, forward strand.
AGTCATAGAATGGAGGTGTGTGAAGTCACAGAATGGAGGTGTGTGAAGTCACAGAATGGAGGTGTTTGAAGTCAAAGAATGGAAGTGGGTGAACTCACAATGGAGGTGTGTGAAGTCACAGAAGGGAGGTGTGTGAAGTCAGAAGGGAGGTGTGTGAAGTCACAGAATGGAGATGTGTGAACTCAGAATGGAGGTGTGGGAAGTCACAGAATGGAGATTTGTGAAGTCATAGAATGGAGGTGTGTGAGTTCATAGAATGGATGTTTCTGAAGTAAGAATGAAGGTGTGTGAAGTCATAGAATGGAGGTGTGTGAGGTCATAGAATGGAGGTGTGTGAAGTCACAGAATGGAGGTGTGTGAAGTCAGAATGGAGGTGTGAAGTCATAGAATGGAGGTGTGTGAAGTCATAGAATGGAGGTGAGTGAAGTCACAGATCCGAGGTCTGTGAAGTCATGGAATGGAGCTGTGTGATGTCAGAATAGAGGAGTGTGAAGTCCTAGAATGGATGTGTGTGAACTCATAGAATGGAGGTGTGTGACGTCACAATGGAAGTGTGTGAAGTCACAGAATGGAGGTATGTGAAGTCATATATTGGAGGTGTGTGAAGTCAGAATGGAGGTGTGTGAAGTCACAGATTGGAGGTGTGTGAACTCAGAATGGAGGTGTTTGAAGTCATAGATGGAGGTGTGTGAAGTCACAGTATGGAGGTGTGTGAAATCGTAGAATGGAATTTTGTGAATTCACAGAATGGAGCTGTGTGAAGTCAGAATGGAGGAGTGTGAAGTCATAGAATTGAGGTGTGTGAAGTCATAGAATGGAGGTGTGTGAAGTCATAGAATAGAATTGTGTGTGAAATCATAGAATGGATGTGTGTGAAGTCAGAATGGAGATGTGTGAAGTCATAGAATGGAGGTGGGTGAAGTCACAATGCAGGTATGTGAACTCATAGAATTGAGGTTGGTGAAGCCACAATGCAGGTGTGTGAAGTCATAGAATGGAGGAGTGTGAAGTCATAGAATGGAGGTGGTGAAGTGACAGAATGGAGGTGTGTGAAGTCATAGAATGGAGGTGTGTGAAGTCACAGAATGGTGGTGTGTGAAGTCATAGAATGGAGGGGTGTGCAGTCATAGAATGGAGGTGTGTTAAGTCATAGAATTGAGGTGTGGAAGTCACAGAATGGAGGTGTGTGAAGTCACAGAATGGAGGTGTGTGAACTGAGAATGGAGGTGTGTGAAGTCACAGAATGGAGGTGAGTGAAGTCATACAATGGAGGTGTGTGAAGTCACAGAATGGAGGGGTGTGAATTCATAGAAGGGAGGTGTGTGAAGTCATAGAATGGAGGTGTGTGAAGTCACATAATGGAGGTGTGTGAAGTCACAGAATGGAGGTGTGTGAAGACACAGAATGGAAGTGGGTGAATTCACAATGGAGGTGTGTGAAGTCACAGAATGGAGGTGTGTGAATTCATACAAGGGAGGTGTGTGAAGTCATAGAATGGAGGTGTGTGAAGTCACAGAATGGAAGTGTGTGAAGTCAAAATGGAGGTGTGTGAAGTCAGAGAATGGAGGTGTGTGAAGTCAATGAATGGACTTGTGTAAAGTCAAAATTGTGGTGTGTGAAGTCAAAGAATGGATGTGTGTGAAGTCATAGAATGGAGGTGTATGAAGTCATGGAATGGAGGTGTGTGAAGTCAAACATTGGAAGTGTGTGAAGTTACAGAATGGAGGTGTGTGAAGTCAAAGAATGGAGGTGTGTGAAGTCAGAGAATGGAGGTGTGTGAAGTCAGAATGCAGGTGTGTGAAGTCATAGAATGGAGGTGTGTGAAGTCATATATTGGAAGTGTGTGAAGTCATAGATTGGAGGTGTGTGAAGTCACAGAGGGAGGTGTGTGAAGTCACAGAATGGAGTTCTGTGAAGTCACAGTGGAGGTGTGTGAAGACATAGAATGGAGGTGTGTGAAGTCAAAGAATGGAGGTGTGTGAAGTCATAGAATGGAGGTGTGTGAAGTCACAGCATGGAGGTGTGTGAAGTCAGAATGGAGATGTGTGTAGTCATAGAGTGGAGGTGTGTGAAGTCACAATGCAGGTATTTGAACTCATAGAATGGAGGTGGGTGAAGTCACAATGCAGATGTGTGAAGTCATAGAATGTAGTTGTGTGAACTCAGAAAGGAGGTGTGTGAAGTCACAGAATAGAGGTGTGTGAAGTCATACAATGGAGGTGTGTGAAGTCACAGAATGGAGGTGTGTGAATTCATAGAATGGAGGTGTGTGAAGTCATAGACTGGAGGTGTGTGAAGTCACAGAATGGAGGTGTGTGAAGTCACAGAATGGAGGTGTTTGAAGTCAAAGAATGGAAGTGGGTGAACTCACAATGGAGGTGTGTGAAGTCACAGAAGGGAGGTGTGTGAAGTCAGAAGGGAGGTGTGTGAAGTCACAGAATGGAGATGTGTGAACTCAGAATGGAGGTGTGGGAAGTCACAGAATGGAGATTTGTGAAGTCATAGAATGGAGGTGTGTGAGGTCATAGAATGGATGTTTCTGAAGTAAGAATGAAGGTGTGTGAAGTCATAGAATGGAGGTGTGTGAGGTCATAGAATGGAGGTGTGTGAAGTCACAGAATGGAGGTGTGTGAAGTCAGAATGGAGGTGTGAAGTCATAGAATGGAGGTGTGTGAAGTCATAGAATGGAGGTGAGTGAAGTCACAGATCCGAGGTCTGTGAAGTCATAGAATGGAGCTGTGTGATGTCAGAATAGAGGAGTGTGAAGTCCTAGAATGGATGTGTGTGAACTCATAGAATGGAGGTGTGTGACGTCACAATGGAAGTGTGTGAAGTCACAGAATGGAGGTATGGGAAGTCATATATTGGAGGTGTGTGAAGTCAGAATGGAGGTGTGTGAAGTCACAGATTGGAGGTGTGTGAACTCAGAATGGAGGTGTTTGAAGTCATAGATGGAGGTGTGTGAAGTCACAGTATGGAGGTGTGTGAAATCGTAGAATGGAATTTTGTGAATTCACAGAATGGAGCTGTGTGAAGTCAGAATGGAGGAGTGTGAAGTCATAGAATTGAGGTGTGTGAAGTCATAGAATGGAGGTGTGTGAAGTCATAGAATAGAATTGTGTGTGAAATCATAGAATGGATGTGTGTGAAGTCAGAATGGAGATGTGTGAAGTCATAGAATGGAGGTGGGTGAAGTCACAATGCAGGTGTGTGAACTCATAGAATTGAGGTTGGTGAAGCCACAATGCAGGTGTGTGAAGTCATAGAATGGAGGAGTGTGAAGTCATAGAATGGAGGTGGTGAAGTGACAGAATGGAGGTGTGTGAAGTCATAGAATGGAGGTGTGTGAAGTCACAGAATGGTGGTGTGTGAAGTCATAGAATGGAGGGGTGTGCAGTCATAGAATGGAGGTGTGTTAAGTCATAGAATTGAGGTGTGGAAGTCACAGAATGGAGGTGTGTGAAGTCACAGAATGGAGGGGTGTGAATTCATAGAAGGGAGGTGTGTGAAGTCATAGAATGGAGGTGTGTGAAGTCACATAATGGAGGTGTGTGAAGTCACAGAATGGAGGTGTGTGAAGACACAGAATGGAAGTGGGTGAATTCACAATGGAGGTGTGTGAAGTCACAGAATGGAGGTGTGTGAATTCATAGAAGGGAGGTGTGTGAAGTCATAGAATGGAGGTGTGTGAAGTCACAGAATGGAAGTGTGTGAAGTCAAAATGGAGGTGTGTGAAGTCAGAGAATGGAGGTGTGTGAAGTCACAGAATGGAGGTGTGTGAAGTCAGAATGGAGGTGTTTGAAGTCATAGATGGAGGTGTGTGAAGTCACAGTATGGAGGTGTGTGAAATCATAGAATGGAATTTTGTGAATTCACAGAATGGAGCTGTGTGAAGTCAGAATGGAGGAGTGTGAAGTCATAGAATGGAGGTGTGTGAAGTCAGAATGGAGGTGTGTGAACTCATAGAATGGACGTGTGTGAAGTCACAATGGAGGTGTGTGAAGACATAGAATGGAGGTGTGTGAAGTCACAGAATGGAGGTGTGAAGTCATAGAATGGAGGTGTGTGAAGTCATAGAATGGAGGTGTGTAAAATCATAGAATGGATGTTTCTGAAGTAAGAATGAAAGTTTGTGAAGTCCTAGAATGGAGGTGTGTGAAGTCAAAATGCAGGTGTGTGAACTCATAGAATGGAGTTGTTTGAAGTCACAGAATGGAGGTGTGTGAAGTCAGAATGGAGGTGTGAAGTCATAGAATGGGGGTGGGTGAAGTCATGGAAAGGAGGTGTGGGAAGTCATAGAATGGAGAAGTGTGAAGTCATAGAGTGGAGGTGAGTGAAGTCACATATTCAAAGTCTGTGAAGTCATAGAATGGAGGTTTGGGAAGTCAGAGTGGAGGTGTATGAACTCATAGAATGGAGGTGTGTGAAGTCACAATGGAGGTGTGTGAAGTCATAGAATGGGGGTGTGTAAAATCAGAGAATGGAGGTGTGTGAAGTCAGAATGCAGGTGTGTGAAGTCATAGAATGGAGGTATGTGAAGTCATAGAATGGAGGTGTGTGAAGTCATAGATTGGAAGCGTGTGAAGTCATAGAATGGAGGTGTGTGAAGTCATAGATTGAAGGTGTGGGGAAGTCATAGTATGGAGGTGTGTGAAGTCACAGAATGGAGGTGTGTGAAGTCACAGAATGGAGCTGTGTGAAGTCACAATGGAGGTGTGTGAAGTCATAGGATGGAGGTGTGTGAAATCAAAGAATGGAGGTTTGTGAAGTCATAGAATGGATTGTGTGTGAAATCACAGAATGGAGGTGTGTGAAGTCACAGAATGGAGGTGTGTAAAGTCAGAGTGGAGGTGTGTGAAGTCACAGAATGGAGGTTTGTGAAGTCATAGAATGGAGGTGTGTGAAGTCACAGAATGCAGGTGTGTGAAGTCAGAATAGAGGTGTGCGAAGTCATAGAATGGAGGTGTGTGAAGTCAGAATGGAGCTGTGTGAAGTCATAGAATGGATGTGTGTGAAGTCAGAATGGAGGTGTGTGAACTCATAGAATGGAGGTGTATGAAGTCACAATGGAGGTGTGTGAAGTCACAGAATGGATGTGTGTGAACTCAGAAAGGAGGTGTGTGAAGTCATAGAATGGAGGTCTGTGAAGTCATAGAATTGAGGTGTGTGAAATCCTAGAATGGAGGTGTGTGAAGTCACAGAATTGAGGTGTGTGAAGACAGAATGGAGGTGTGTGAAGTCAGAATGGAGTTGTGTGAAGTCAGATAATGGAGGTGTGTGAAGTCACAATGCAGGTGTGTGAACTCATAGAATGGAGGTGTGTGAAGTAACAATGTAGGTTTCTGAAGTCATAGAATGGAGGTGTGTGAAGTCATAGAATGGAGGTGTGTGAAGTCATAGAATGGAAGTGTGTCAAGTCATAGAATGGAGGTTTGTGAAGTAAATATGGAGGTGTGTGAAGTCACCGAATGGAGTTGTGTGAGCTCAGAATGGAGGTGTGTGAAGTCAGAGAATGGAGGTGTTTGAAGTCATAGAATGGAGGTGTGTGAAGTCACAGAATGGAGGTATCTGAAGTCAGAATCAAGGTGTGAAGTCATAGAATAGAGGTGGGTGAAGTCATAGAAAGGAGGTGTGGGAAGTCATAGAATGGAGCAGTGTGAAGTCATAGAATTGAGGTGAGTGAAGTCACAGATACGAGGTCTGTGAAGTCATAGAATGGAGGTGTGTGAAGCAGAATGGAGGTATGTGAAGTCATAGAATGGAGGTGTGTGAACTCATAGAATGGAGGTGTGTGTCGTCACAATGGAAGTGTGTGAAGTCACAGAATGGAGGTGTGTGAAGTCATATATTGGTGTGTGAAATCAGAATGGAGGTGTGTGAAGTCACAGAATTGAGGTGTGTGAACTCAGAATGGAGGTGTGTGAAGTCATAGATGGAGGTGTGTGAAGTCATAGAATGGATGTTTGTGAAGTAAGAATGAAGGTGTGTGAAGTCATAGAATGGAAGTGTGTGAAGTCACAGAATGGAGGTGTGTGAAGTCATAGAATGGAGCTGTGTGAATTCAGAATGGAGGTGTGTGAAGTCATCGAATGGAGGTGTGTGCAGTCATAGAATGGATGTTTCTGAAGTAGGAATGAAGGTGTGTGAAGTCATAGAATGGAGGTGTGTGAAGTCAAAATGGAGGTGTGTGAACTCAAAGAATGTAGGTGTGTGAACTCATAGAATGGAGGTGTGTGAAGTCACGGAATGGAGGTGTGTGAAGTCCAAGAATGGAGGTGTGTGAAGTCAAACAATGGAGGTGTGTGAAGTCACAGAATGGAGGTGTGTGAAGTCACAGAATGGAGGTGTGTGAAGTCACAGAATGGAGGTGTGTGAAGTCAAAATGTTGGTGTGTGAATTCACAAACGGAGGTGTGTGAAGTCAGAAGGCAGCTGAGTGAAGTCATAGAATGGAGGTGGGTGAAGGCAGAATGGAAGTTTGTGAACTTGTAGAATGGAGGTGTGTGAGGTCAAAATGGAGGTGTGTGAAGTCATAGAATGGTGGTTTTTGATGTCAAAGTATGGAGGTGTGTGAAGTCATAGACTGGAGGTGTGTGAACCCAGATTGGAGGTGTGTGAAATCACAGAAAGCAGGTGTGTCAACTCAGAAACGAGGTGTGTGAAGTCATAGAATGGAGGTGTGTGAAGTCATAAAATCGAAGTGTGTGAAATCATAGAATGGAGGTGTGTGAAGTCAGAATGGAGATGTGTGAAGTCATAGAATGGAGGTGTGTGAAGTCACAATGCAGGTGTGTGAACTCATAGAATTGAGGTGGGTGAAGTCACAATGCAGGTGTGTGAAGTCATAGAATGGAGGTGTGTTAAGTCATAGAATGGAGGTGTGGAAGTCACAGGATGGAGGTGTGTGAAGTCACAGAATGGAGGTGTGTGAAATGAGAATGGAGGTGTGTGAAGTCACAGAATGGAGGTGTGTGAAGTCATACAATGGAGTTGTGTGAAGTCACAGAATGGAGGGGTGTGAATTCATAGAAGGGAGGTGTGTGAAGTCATAGAATGGAGGTGTGTGAAGTCACATAATGGAGGTGTGTGAAGTCATAGAAGGGAGGTGTGTGAAGACACAGAATGGACGTGGGTGAACTCAAAATGGAGGTGTGTGAAGTCACAGAATGGAGGTGTGTGAATTCATAGAAGGGAGGTGTGTGAAGTCATAGAATGGAGGTGTGTGAAGTCACAGAATGGAAGTGTGTGAAGTCAAAATGGAGGTGTGTGAAGTCAGAGAATGGAGGTGTGTGAAGTTAATGAATGGACTTGTGTGAAGTCAAAATTGTGGTGTGTGAATTCAAAGAAAGGTATGTGTGTGAAGTCACAGAATGGAGGTGTGTGAAGTCAAAATGGAGGTGTGTGAAGTCAAAGAATGGATGTGTTTGAAGTCATAGAATGGAGGCTTATGAAGTCATGGAATGGAGGTGTGTGAAGTCAAACGTTGGAAGTGTGTGAAGTTACAGAATGGAGGTGTGTGAAGTCAAAGAATGGTGGTGTGTGAAGTCAGAGAATGGAGGTGTGTGAAGTCAGAATGCAGGTGTGTGAAGTCATAGAATGGAGGTGTGTGAAGTCATATATTGGAAGTGTGTGAAGTCATAGATTGGAGGTGTGTGAAGTCACAGAGGGAGGTGTGTGAAGTCACAGAATGGAGTTCTGTGAAGTCACAGTGGAGGGGTGTGAAGTCATAGAATGGAGGTGTGTGAAGTCAAAGAATGGAGGTGTGTTAAGTCATAGAATGGAGGTGTGTGAAGTCACAGCATGGAGGTGTGTGAAGTCAGAATGGAGATGTGTGAAGTCATAGAATGGAGGTGTGTGAAGTCACAATGCAGGTGTGTGAACTCATAGAATGGAGGTGGGTGAAGTCACAATGCAGGTGTGTGAAGTCATAGAATGGATTTGTGTGAACTCAGAAAGGAGGTGTGTGAAGTCACAGAATAGAGGTGTGTGAAGTCATACAATGGACGTGTGTGAAGTCACAGAATGGATGTGTGTGAATTCATAGAATGGAGGTGTGTGAAGTCATAGAATGGAGGTGTGTGAAGTCACAGAATGGAGGTGTGTGAAGTAACAGAATGGAGGTGTGTGAAGTCACAGAATGGAAGTGGGTGAACTCACAATGGAGGTGTGTGAACTCACAGAAGGGAGGTGTGTGAAGTCAGAAGGGAGGTGTGTGAAGTCACAGATTGGAGATGTGTGAACTCAGAATGGAGGTGTGGGAAGTCACAGAATGGAGGTTTGTGAACTCATAGAATGGAGGTGTGTGAAGTCACAGAATGGAGGTGTGTGAAGTCAGAATGCAGGTGTGTGAAGTCATAGAATGGAGGTATGTGAAGTCATAGAATGGAGGTGTGTGAATTCATAGATTGGAAGCGTGTGAAGTCATAGAATGGAGGTGTGTGAAGTCATAGATTGAAGGTGTGGGGAAGTCATAGTATAGAGGTGTGTGAAGTCACAGAATGGAAGTGTGTGAAGTCACAGAATGGAGCTGTGTGAAGTCACAATGGAGGTGTGTGAAGTCATAGGATGGAGGTGTGTGAAATCAAAGAATGGAGGTTTGTGAAGTCATAGAATGGATTGTGTGTGAAATCACAGAATGGAGGTGTGTGAAGTCACAGAATGGAGGTGTGTAAAGTCACAGAGTGGAGGTGTGTGAAGTCACAGAATGCAGGTGTGTGAAGTCAGAATAGAGGTGTGCGAAGTCATAGAATGGAGGTGTGTGAAGTCAGAATGGAGCTGTGTGAAGTCATAGAATGGATATGTGTGAAGTCAGAATGGAGGTGTGTGAACTCATAGAATGGAGGTGTATGAAGTCACAGAATAGAGGTGTGTGAAGTCATACAATGGAGGTGTGTGAAGTCACAGAATGGAGGTGTGTGAATTCATAGAATGGAGGTGTGTGAAGTCATAGAATGGAGGTGTGTGAAGTCACAGAATGGAGGTGTGTGAAGTAACAGAATGGAGGTGTGTGAAGTCACATAATGGAGGTGTGTGAAGTCACAGAATGGAGGTGTGTGAAGACACAGAATGGAAGTGGGTGAACTCACAATGGAGGTGTGTGAAGTCACACAAAGGAGGTGTGTGAATTCATAGAAGGGAGGTGTGTGAAGTCATAGAATGGAGGTGTGTGAAGTCACAGAATGGAATTGTGTGAAGTCAAAATGGAGGTGTGTGAAGTCAGAGAATGGAGGTGTGTGAAGTCAATGAATGGACTTGTGTGAAGTCAAAATTGTGGTGTGTGAAGTCAATGAATGGATGTGTGTGAAGTCACAGAATGGAGGTTTGTGAAGTCAAAATGGAGGTGTGTGAAGTCAAAGAATGGATGTGTTTGAAGTCATAGACTGGAGGTGTATGAAGTCATGGAATGGAGGTGTGTGAAGTCAAACATTGGAAGTGTGTTAAGTTACAGAATGGAAGTGTGTGAAGTCATAGAATGGAGGTGTGTGAAGTCAGAGAATGGAGGTGTGTGAAGCCAGAATGCAGGTGTGTGAAGTCATAGAATGGAGGTGTGTGAAGTCATAGATTGGAAGTGTGTGAAGTCATTGATTGGAGGTTTGTGAAGTCACAGAGGGAGGTGTGTGAAGTCACAGAATGGAGTTCTGTGAAGTCAAAGTGGAGGTGTGTGAACTCATAGAATGGAGGTGTGTGAAGTCATAGAATGGAGGTGTGTGAAGTCATAGAATGGAGGTGTGTGAAGTCACAGCATGGAGTTGTGTGAACTCATAGAATGGAGGTGGGTGAAGTCACAATGCAGGTGTGTGAAGTCATAGAATGGAGTTGTGTGAACTCAGAAAGGAGGTGTGTGAAGTCACAGAATAGAGGTGTGTGAAGTCATACAATGGAGGTGTGTGAAGTCACAGAATGGAGGTGTGTGAATTCATAGAATGGAGGTGTGTAAAGTCATAGAATGGAGGTGTGTGAAGTCACAGAATGGAGGTGTGTGAAGTAACAGAATGGAGGTGTGTGAAGTCACAGAATGGAAGTGGGTGAACTCACAATGGAGGTGTGTGAAGTCACAGAAGGGAGGTGTGTGAAGTCAGAATGGAGGTGTGTGAAGTCACAGAATGGAGACGTGTGAACTCAGAATGGAGGTGTGGGAAGTCACAGAATGGAGATTTGTGAAGTCATAGAATGGAGGTGTGTGAGGTCATAGAATGGAGGTGTGTGAAGTCAAAGAATGGAGGTGTGTGAAGTCATAGAATGGAGGTGTGTGAAGTCACAGCATGGAGGTGTGTGAAGTTAGAATGGAGATGTGTGAAGTCATAGAATGGAGGTGTGTGGAGTCACAATACAGGTGTGTGAACTCATAGAATGGAGGTGGGTGAAGTCACAATGCAGGTGTGTGAAGTCATAGAATGGAGTTGTGTGAACTCAGAAAGGAGGTGTGTGAAGTCACAGAATAGAGGTGTGTGAAGTCATACAATGGAGGTGTGTGAAGTCACAGAATGGAGGTGTGTGAATTCATAGAATGGAGGTGTGTGAAGTCATAGAATGGAGGTGTGTGAAGTCACAGAATGGAGGTGTGTGAAGTCACAGAATGGAGGTGTGTGAAGTCACAGAATGGAAGTGGGTGAACTCACAATGGAGGAGTGTGAAGTCACAGAAGGGAGGTGTGTGAAGTCAGAAGGGAGGTGTGTGAAGTCACAGAATGGAGATGTGTGAACTCAGAATGGAGGTGTGGGAAGTCACAGAATGGAGGTTTGTGAAGTCATAGAATGGAGGTGTGTGAGGTCATAGAATGGATGTTTCTGAAGTAAGAATGAAGGTGTGTGAAGTGATAGAATGGAGGTGTGTGAAGTCATAGAATGGAGGTGTGTGAAGTCACAGAATGGAGGTGTGTGAAGTCAGAATGGAGGTGTTTGAAGTCATAGATGGAGGTGTGTGAAGTCACAGTATGGAGGTGTGTGAAATCATAGAATGGAATTTTGTGAATTCACAGAATGGAGCTGTGTGAAGTCAGAATGGAGGAGTGTGAAGTCATAGAATGGAGGTGTGTGAAGTCAGAATGGAGGTGTGTGAACTCATAGAATGGACGTGTGTGAAGTCACAATGGAGGTGTGTGAAGACATAGAATGGAGGTGTGTGAAGTCACAGAATGGAGGTGTGAAGTCATAGAATGGAGGTGTGTGAAGTCATAGAATGGAGGTGTGTAAAATCATAGAATGGATGTTTCTGAAGTAAGAATGAAGGTTTGTGAAGTCCTAGAATGGAGGTGTGTGAAGTCAAAATGCAGGTGTGTGAACTCATAGAATGGAGGTGTTTGAAGTCACAGAATGGAGGTGTGTGAAGTCAGAATGGAGGTGTGAAGTCATAGAATGGGGGTGGGTGAAGTCATGGAAAGGAGGTGTGGGAAGTCATAGAATGGAGAAGTGTGAAGTCATAGAGTGGAGGTGAGTGAAGTCACATATTCAAAGTCTGTGAAGTCATAGAATGGAGGTTTGGGAAGTCAGAGTGGAGGTGTATGAACTCATAGAATGGAGGTGTGTGAAGTCACAATGGAGGTGTGTGAAGTCATAGAATGGGGGTGTGTAAAATCAGAGAATGGAGGTGTGTGAAGTCAGAATGCAGGTGTGTGAAGTCATAGAATGGAGGTATGTGAAGTCATAGAATGGAGGTGTGTGAAGTCATAGATTGGAAGCGTGTGAAGTCATAGAATGGAGGTGTGTGAAGTCATAGATTGAAGGTGTGGGGAAGTCATAGTATGGAGGTGTGTGAAGTCACAGAATGGAGGTGTGTGAAGTCACAGAATGGAGCTGTGTGAAGTCACAATGGAGGTGTGTGAAGTCATAGGATGGAGGTGTGTGAAATCAAAGAATGGAGGTTTGTGAAGTCATAGAATGGATTGTGTGTGAAATCACAGAATGGAGGTGTGTGAAGTCACAGAATGGAGGTGTGTAAAGTCACAGAGTGGAGGTGTGTGAAGTCACAGAATGGAGGTTTGTGAAGTCATAGAATGGAGGTGTGTGAAGTCACAGAATGCAGGTGTGTGAAGTCAGAATAGAGGTGTGCGAAGTCATAGAATGGAGGTGTGTGAAGTCAGAATGGAGCTGTGTGAAGTCATAGAATGAATGTGTGTGAAGTCAGAATGGAGGTGTGTGAACTCATAGAATGGAGGTGTATGAAGTCACAATGGAGGTGTGTGAAGTCACAGAATGGATGTGTGTGAACTCAGAAAGGAGGTGTGTGAAGTCATAGAATGGAGGTCTGTGAAGTCATAGAATGGAGGTGTGTGAAATCCTAGAATGGAGGTGTGTGAAGTCACAGAATTGAGGTGTGTGAAGACAGAATGGAGGTGTGTGAAGTCAGAATGGAGGTGTGTGAAGTCAGATAATGGAGGTGTGTGAAGTCACAATGCAGGTGTGTGAACTCATAGAATGGAGGTGTGTGAAGTAACAATGTAGGTTTCTGAAGTCATAGAATGGAGGTGTGTGAAGTCATAGAATGGAGGTGTGTGAAGTCATAGAATGGAAGTGTGTCAAGTCATAGAATGGAGGTTTGTGAAGTAAATATGGAGGTGTGTGAAGTCACCGAATGGAGTTGTGTGAGCTCAGAATGGAGGTGTGTGAAGTCAGAGAATGGAGGTGTTTGAAGTCATAGAATGGAGGTGTGTGAAGTCACAGAATGGAGGTATCTGAAGTCAGAATCAAGGTGTGAAGTCATAGAATAGAGGTGGGTGAAGTCATAGAAAGGAGGTGTGGGAAGTCATAGAATGGAGCAGTGTGAAGTCATAGAATTGAGGTGAGTGAAGTCACAGATACGAGGTCTGTGAAGTCATAGAATGGAGGTGTGTGAAGCAGAATGGAGGTATGTGAAGTCATAGAATGGAGGTGTGTGAACTCATAGAATGGAGGTGTGTGTCGTCACAATGGAAGTGTGTGAAGTCACAGAATGGAGGTGTGTGAAGTCATATATTGGTGTGTGAAATCAGAATGGAGGTGTGTGAAGTCACAGAATTGAGGTGTGTGAACTCAGAATGGAGGTGTGTGAAGTCATAGATGGAGGTGTGTGAAGTCATAGAATGGATGTTTGTGAAGTAAGAATGAAGGTGTGTGAAGTCATAGAATGGAAGTGTGTGAAGTCACAGAATGGAGGTGTGTGAAGTCATAGAATGGAGCTGTGTGAATTCAGAATGGAGGTGTGTGAAGTCATCGAATGGAGGTGTGTGCAGTCATAGAATGGATGTTTCTGAAGTAGGAATGAAGGTGTGTGAAGTCATAGAATGGAGGTGTGTGAAGTCAAAATGGAGGTGTGTGAACTCAAAGAATGTAGGTGTGTGAACTCATAGAATGGAGGTGTGTGAAGTCACGGAATGGAGGTGTGTGAAGTCCAAGAATGGAGGTGTGTGAAGTCAAACAATGGAGGTGTGTGAAGTCACAGAATGGAGGTGTGTGAAGTCACAGAATGGAGGTGTGTGAAGTCACAGAATGGAGGTGTGTGAAGTCAAAATGTTGGTGTGTGAATTCACAAACGGAGGTGTGTGAAGTCAGAAGGCAGCTGAGTGAAGTCATAGAATGGAGGTGGGTGAAGGCAGAATGGAAGTTTGTGAACTTGTAGAATGGAGGTGTGTGAGGTCAAAATGGAGGTGTGTGAAGTCATAGAATGGTGGTTTTTGATGTCAAAGTATGGAGGTGTGTGAAGTCATAGACTGGAGGTGTGTGAACCCAGATTGGAGGTGTGTGAAATCACAGAAAGCAGGTGTGTCAACTCAGAAACGAGGTGTGTGAAGTCATAGAATGGAGGTGTGTGAAGTCATAAAATCGAAGTGTGTGAAATCATAGAATGGAGGTGTGTGAAGTCAGAATGGAGATGTGTGAAGTCATAGAATGGAGGTGTGTGAAGTCACAATGCAGGTGTGTGAACTCATAGAATTGAGGTGGGTGAAGTCACAATGCAGGTGTGTGAAGTCATAGAATGGAGGTGTGTTAAGTCATAGAATGGAGGTGTGGAAGTCACAGGATGGAGGTGTGTGAAGTCACAGAATGGAGGTGTGTGAAATGAGAATGGAGGTGTGTGAAGTCACAGAATGGAGGTGTGTGAAGTCATACAATGGAGTTGTGTGAAGTCACAGAATGGAGGGGTGTGAATTCATAGAAGGGAGGTGTGTGAAGTCATAGAATGGAGGTGTGTGAAGTCACATAATGGAGGTGTGTGAAGTCACAGAATGGAGGTGTGTGAAGACACAGAATGGACGTGGGTGAACTCAAAATGGAGGTGTGTGAAGTCACAGAATGGAGGTGTGTGAATTCATAGAAGGGAGGTGTGTGAAGTCATAGAATGGAGGTGTGTGAAGTCACAGAATGGAAGTGTGTGAAGTCAAAATGGAGGTGTGTGAAGTCAGAGAATGGAGGTGTGTGAAGTTAATGAATGGACTTGTGTGAAGTCAAAATTGTGGTGTGTGAATTCAAAGAATGTATGTGTGTGAAGTCACAGAATGGAGGTGTGTGAAGTCAAAATGGAGGTGTGTGAAGTCAAAGAATGGATGTGTTTGAAGTCATAGAATGGAGGCTTATGAAGTCATGGAATGGAGGTGTGTGAAGTCAAACGTTGGAAGTGTGTGAAGTTACAGAATGGAGGTGTGTGAAGTCAAAGAATGGTGGTGTGTGAAGTCAGAGAATGGAGGTGTGTGAAGTCAGAATGCAGGTGTGTGAAGTCATAGAATGGAGGTGTGTGAAGTCATATATTGGAAGTGTGTGAAGTCATAGATTGGAGGTGTGTGAAGTCACAGAGGGAGGTGTGTGAAGTCACAGAATGGAGTTCTGTGAAGTCACAGTGGAGGGGTGTGAAGTCATAGAATGGAGGTGTGTGAAGTCAAAGAATGGAGGTGTGTTAAGTCATAGAATGGAGGTGTGTGAAGTCACAGCATGGAGGTGTGTGAAGTCAGAATGGAGATGTGTGAAGTCATAGAATGGAGGTGTGTGAAGTCACAATGCAGGTGTGTGAACTCATAGAATGGAGGTGGGTGAAGTCACAATGCAGGTGTGTGAAGTCATAGAATGGATTTGTGTGAACTCAGAAAGGAGGTGTGTGAAGTCACAGAATAGAGGTGTGTGAAGTCATACAATGGACGTGTGTGAAGTCACAGAATGGATGTGTGTGAATTCATAGAATGGAGGTGTGTGAAGTCATAGAATGGAGGTGTGTGAAGTCACAGAATGGAGGTGTGTGAAGTAACAGAATGGAGGTGTGTGAAGTCACAGAATGGAAGTGGGTGAACTCACAATGGAGGTGTGTGAACTCACAGAAGGGAGGTGTGTGAAGTCAGAAGGGAGGTGTGTGAAGTCACAGATTGGAGATGTGTGAACTCAGAATGGAGGTGTGGGAAGTCACAGAATGGAGGTTTGTGAACTCATAGAATGGAGGTGTGTGAAGTCACAGAATGGAGGTGTGTGAAGTCAGAATGCAGGTGTGTGAAGTCATAGAATGGAGGTATGTGAAGTCATAGAATGGAGGTGTGTGAATTCATAGATTGGAAGCGTGTGAAGTCATAGAATGGAGGTGTGTGAAGTCATAGATTGAAGGTGTGGGGAAGTCATAGTATAGAGGTGTGTGAAGTCACAGAATGGAAGTGTGTGAAGTCACAGAATGGAGCTGTGTGAAGTCACAATGGAGGTGTGTGAAGTCATAGGATGGAGGTGTGTGAAATCAAAGAATGGAGGTTTGTGAAGTCATAGAATGGATTGTGTGTGAAATCACAGAATGGAGGTGTGTGAAGTCACAGAATGGAGGTGTGTAAAGTCACAGAGTGGAGGTGTGTGAAGTCACAGAATGCAGGTGTGTGAAGTCAGAATAGAGGTGTGCGAAGTCATAGAATGGAGGTGTGTGAAGTCAGAATGGAGCTGTGTGAAGTCATAGAATGGATATGTGTGAAGTCAGAATGGAGGTGTGTGAACTCATAGAATGGAGGTGTATGAAGTCACAGAATAGAGGTGTGTGAAGTCATACAATGGAGGTGTGTGAAGTCACAGAATGGAGGTGTGTGAATTCATAGAATGGAGGTGTGTGAAGTCATAGAATGGAGGTGTGTGAAGTCACAGAATGGAGGTGTGTGAAGTAACAGAATGGAGGTGTGTGAAGTCACAGAATGGAAGTGGGTGAACTCACAATGGAGGTGTGTGAAGTCACAGATTGGAGATGTGTGAACTCAGAATGCAGGTGTGGGAAGTCACAGAATGGAGGTTTGTGAACTCATAGAATGGAGGTGTGTGAGGTCATAGAATGGATGTTTCTGAAGTAAGAATGAAGGTGTGTGAAGTCATAGAATGAAGGTGTGTGAAGTCATTGAATGGAGGTGTGTGAAGTCACAGAATGGAGGTGTGTGAAGTCAGAATGGAGGTGTGAAGTCATAGAATAGAGGTGGGTGAAGTCATAGAAAGGAGTTGTGGGAAGTCATAGAATAGAGGAGTGTGAAGTCATAAAATGGAGGTGAGTGAAGTCACAGATCCGAGGTCTGTGAAGTCATAGAATGGAGCTGTGTGATGTCACAATTGAGGAGTGTGAAGTCCTAGAATGGATGTGTGTGAACTCATAGAATGGAGGTGTGTGACGTCACAATGGAAGTGTATGAAGACATAGAATGGAGGTGTGTAAAGTCACAGAATGGAGGTGTGAAGTCATATATTGGAGGTGTGTGAAGTCAGAATGGATGTGTGTGAAGTCACAGAATGGAGATGTGTGAACTCAGAATGGAGGTGTTTGAAGTCAGAGATGGAGGTGTGTGAAGTCACAGTATGGAGGTGTGTGAAATCATAGAATGGAATTTTGTGAATTCACAGAATGGAGCTGTGTGAAGTCAGAATGGAGGAGTGTGAAGTCATAGAATGGAGGTGTGTGAAGTCAGAATGGAGGTGTGTGAACTCATAGAATGGACGTGTGTGAAGTCACAATGGAGGTGTGTGAATACATAGAATGGAGGTGTGTGAAGTCACAGAATGGAGGTGTGAAGTCATAGAATGGAGGTGTGTGAAGTCATAGAATGGAGGTGTGTGAAGTCACAGAATGGAGGTGTGTGAAGTCAGAATGGAGGTGTGAAGTCATAGAATAGAGGTGGGTGAAGTCATAGAAAGGAGTTGTGGGAAGTCATAGAATAGAGGAGTGTGATGTCATAGAATGGAGGTGAGTGAAGTCACAGATCCGAGGTCTGTGAAGTCATAGAATGGAGCTGTGTGATGTCAGAATTGAGGAGTGTGAAGTCCTAGAATGGATGTGTGTGAACTCATAGAATGGAGATGTGTGACGTCACAATGGAAGTGTGTGAAGTCACAGAATGGAGGTGTGTGAAGGCATATATTGGAGGTGTGTGAAGTCAGAATGGAGGTGTGTGAAGTCACAGAATGGAGGTGTGTGAACTCAGAATGGAGGTGTTTGAAGTCATAGATGGAGGTGTGTGAAGTCACAGTAGGGAGGTGTGTGAAATCATAGAATGGAATTTTGTGAATTCACAGAATGGAGCTGTGTGAAGTCAGAATGGAGGAGTGTGAAGTCATAGAATGGAGGTGTGTGAAGTCAGAATGGAGGTGTGTGAACTCATAGAATGGACGTGTGTGAAGTCACAATGGAGGTGTGTGAAGACATAGAATGGAGGTGTGTGAAGTCACAGAATGGAGGTGTGAAGTCATAGAATGGAGTTGTGTGAAGTCATAGAATGGAGGTTTGTGAAATCATAGAATGGATGTTTCTGAAGTAAGAATGAAGGTGTGTGAAGACCTAGAATGGAGGTGTGTGAAGTCACACAATGGAGGTGTGTGAAGTCAGAATGGAGTTGTGAAGTCATAGAATGGGGGTGGATGAAGTCACAGAATGGAGGTGTGTGTAGTCAGAATGGAGGTGTGAAGTCATAGAATGGGGGTGGGTGAAGTCATGGAAAGGAGGTGTCGGAAGTCATAGAATGGAGAAGTGTGAAGTCATAGAGTGGAGGTGAGTGAAGTCACATATTCAAAGTCTGTGAAGTCATAGAATGTAGGTGTGTGAAGTCAGAATGCAGGTGTGTAAAGTCATAGAATGGAGGTGTGTGAAGTCATAGAATGGAGGTGTGTGAAGTCATAGATTGGAAGCGTGTGAAGTCATAGAATGGAGGTGTGTGAAGTCATAGATTGAAGGTGTGGTGAAGTCATAGTATGGAGGTGTGTGAAGTCACAGAATGGAGGTGTGTGAAGTCACAGAATGGAGCTGTGTGAAGTCACAATGGAGGTGTGTGAAGTCATAGGATGGAGGTGTGTGAAATCAAAGAATGGAGGTTTGTGAAGTCATTGAATGGATTGTGTGTGAAATCACAGAATGGAGGTGTGTGAAGTCACAGAATGGAGGTGTGTAAAGTCACAGAGTGGAGGTGTGTGAAATCACAGAATGGAGGTTTGTGAAGTCATAGAATGGAGGTGTGTGAAGTCACAGAATGCATGTGTGTGAAGTCAGAATAGATGTGTGCGAAGTCATAGAATGGAGGTGTGTGAAGTCAGAATGGAGCTGTGTGAATTCATAGAATGGATGTGTGTGAAGTCAGAATGGAGGTGTGTGAACTCATAGAATGGAGGTGTATGAAGTCACAATGGAGGTGTGTGAAGTCACAGAATGGATGTGTGTGAACTCAGAAAGGAGGTGTGTGAAGTCATAGAATGGAGGTCTGTGAAGTCATAGAATGGAGGTGTGTGATATCATAGAATGGAGGTGTGTGAAGTCACAGAAATGAGGTGTGTGAAGACAGAATGGAGGTGTGTGAAGTCAGAATGGAGGTTTGTGAAGTCAGATAATGGAGGTGTGTGAAGTCACAATGCAGGTGTGTGAACTCATAGAATGGAGGTGTGTGAAGTAACAATGTATGTTTCTGAAGTCATAGAATGCAGGTGTGTGAAGTCATAGAATGGAGGTGTGTGAAGTCATAGAATGGAAGTGTGTGAAGTCATAGAATGGAGGTTTGTGAAGTAAGAATGGAGGTGTGTGAAGTTACCGAATGGAGTTGTGTGAGCTCAGAATGGAGGTGTGTGAAGTCAGAGAATGGAGGTGTTTGAAGTCATAGAATGGAGGTGTGTGAAGTCACAGAATGGAGGTATCTGAAGTCAGAATCGAGGTGTGAAATTATAGAATAGAGGTGGGTGAAGTCATAGAAAGGAGGTGTGGGAAGTCATAGAATGGAGCAGTGTGAAGTCATAGAATGGAGGTGAGTGTAGTCACAGATTCGAGGTCTGTGAAGTGATAGAATGGAGGTGTGTGAAGTCAGAATGGAGGTATGTGAAGTCATAGAATGGAGGTGTGTGAACTCATAGAATGGAGGTGTTTGTCGTCACAATGGAAGTGTGTGAAGTCACAGAATGGAGGTGTGTGAAGTCATATATTGGTGTGTGAAGTCAGAATGGAGGTGTGTGAAGTCACAGAATTGAGGTGTGTGAACTCAGAATGGAGATGTGTGAAGTCATAGATGGAGGTGTGTGAAGTCATAGTATGGAGGTGTGTGAAATCATAGAATGGAGTTTTGTGAATTCACAGAATGGATGAGTGAGAAGTCAGAATGGCGGAGTGTGAAGTCATAGAATGGAGGTGTGTGAAGTTAGAATGGAGGTGTGTGAAATCATAGAATGGATGTGTGTGAAGTCACAATGGAGGTGTGTGAAGACATAGAATGGAAGTGTGTGAAGTCACAGAATGGAGGTGTGTGAAGTCATAGAATGGAGGTGTGTGAAGTCATAGAATGGATGTTTGTGAAGTAAGAATGAAGGTGTGTGAAGTCATAGAATGGAAGTGTGTGAAGTCACAGAATGGAGGTGTGTGAAGTCATAGAATGGAGCTGTGTGAATTCAGAATGGAGGTGTGTGAAGTCATCGAATGGAGGTGTGTGCAGTCATAGAATGGATGTTTCTGAAGTAGGAATGAATGTGTGTAGTCATAGAATGGAGGTGTGTGAAGTCATAATGGAGGTGTGTGAACTCAAAGAATGGAGGTGTGTGAACTCATAGAATGGAGGTGTGTGAAGTCATGGAATGGAGGTGTGTGAAGTCCAAGAATGGAGGTGTGTGAAGTCAAACAATGGAGGTGTGTGATGTCACAGAATGGAGGTGTGTGAAGTCACAGAATGGAGGTGTGTGAAGTCACAGAATGGAGGTGTGTGAAGTCACAGAATGGAGGTGTTTGAAGTCAAAATGGTGGTGTGTGAATTCACAAATGGAGGTGTGTGAAGTCAGAAGGCAGCTGAGTGAAGTCATAGAATGGAGGTTGGTGAAGGCAGAATGGAAGTGTGTGAACTCGTAGAATGGAGGTGTGTGAAGTCAAAATGGAGGTGTGTGAAGTCATAGAATGGTGGTTTTTGATGTCAAAGAATGGAGGTGTGTGAAGTCATAGACTGGAGGTGTGTGAACTCAGATTGGAGGTGTGTGAAATCACAGAAAGCAGGTGTGTCAACTCAGAAACGATGTGTGTGAAATCATAGAATGGAGTTGTGTGAAGTCAGAATGGAGATGTGTGAAGTCATGGAATGGAGGTGTGTGAAGTCACAATGCAGGTGTTTGAACTCATAGAATTGAGGTGGGTGAAGTCACAATGCAGGTGTGTGAAGTCATAGAATGGAGGTGTGTGAAATCATAGAATGGAGGTGGTGAAGTGACAGAATGGAGGTGTGTGAAGTCATAGACTAGAGGTGTGTGAAGTCACACAATGGTGGTGTGTGAAGTCATAGAATGGAGCGGTGTGAAGTCATAGAATGGAGGTGTGTTAAGTCATAGAATGGAGGTGTGGAAGTCAGAGAATGGAGGTGTGTGAAGTCACAGAATGGAGGTGTGTGAACTGAGAATGGAGGTTTGTGAAGTCACAGAATGGAGGTGTGTGAAGTCATACAATGGAGGTGTGTGAAGTCACAGAATGGAGGGGTGTGAATTCATAGAAGGGAGGTGTGTGAAGTCATAGAATGGAGGTGTGTGAAGTCACATAATGGAGGTGTGTGAAGTCACAGAATGGAGGTGTGTGAAGACTCAGAATGGAAGTGGGTGAACTCAAAATGGAGGTGTGTGAAGTCACAGAATGGAGGTGTGTGAATTCAAAGAAGGGAGGTGTGTGAAGTCATAGAATGGAGGTGTGTGAAGTCACAGAATGGAAGTGTGTGAAGTCAAAATGGAGGTGTGTGAAGTCAGAGAATGGAGGTGTGTGAAGTCAATAAATGGACTTGTGTGAAGTCAAAATTGTGGTGTGTGAAGTCAAAGAATGGATGTGTGTGAAGTCACAGAAAGGAGGTGTGTGAAGTCAAAATGGAGGTGTGTGAAGTCAAAGAATGGATGTGTTTGAAGTCATAGAATATAGGTGTATGAAGTCATGCAATACAGGTGTGTGAAGTCAAACATTGGAAGTGTGTGAATTTACAGAATGGAGGTGTGTGAAGTCAGAATGCAGGTGTGTGAAGTCATAGAATGGAGGTGTGTGAATTCATAGATTGGAAGTATTTGAAGTCATAGATTGGAGGTGTTTGAAGTCACAGAGGGAGGTGTGTGAAGTCACAGAATGGAGTTCTGTGAAGTCACAGTGGAGGTGTGTGAAGTCATAGAATGGAGGTGTGTGAAGTCAAAGAATGGAGGTGTGTGAAGTCATAGAATGGAGGTGTGTGAAGTCACAGCATGGAGGTGTGTGAAGTCAGAATGGAGATGTGTGAAGTCATAGAATGGAGGTGTGTGAAGTCACAATGCAGGTGTGTGAACTCATAGAATGGAGGTGGGTGAAGTCACAATGCAGGTGTCTGAAGTCATAGAATGGAGTTGTGTGAACTCAGAAAGGAGGTGTGTGAAGTCACAGAATAGAGGTGTGTGAAGTCATACAATGGAGGTGTGTGAAGTCACAGAATGGAGGTGTGTGAATTCATAGAATGTAGGTGTGTGAAGTCATAGAATGCAGGTGTGCGAAGTCACAGAATGGAGTTGTGTGAAGTAACAGAATGGAGGTGTGTGAAGTCACAGAATGGAAGTGGGTGAACATACAATGGAGGTGTGTGAAGTCACAGAATGGAGGTGTGTGAAGTCACAGAAGGGAGGTGTGTGAAGTCAGAAGGGAGGTGTGTGAAGTCACAGAATGGAGATGTGTGAACTCAGAATGGAGGTGTGGAAAGTCACAGAATGGAGGTTTGTGAAGTCATAGAATGGAGGTGTGTGAGGTCATAGAATGGATGTTTCT
Organism: Megascapheus bottae; assembly: GCA_024803745.1. Classification (NCBI taxonomy): domain Eukaryota; kingdom Metazoa; phylum Chordata; class Mammalia; order Rodentia; family Geomyidae; genus Megascapheus; species Megascapheus bottae. The sequence continues at coordinate 892,651 of JANJXV010000344.1, forward strand.
GAAGTAAGAATGAAGGTGTGTGAAGTTATAGAATGTAGGTGTGTGAAGTCATAGAATGGAGGTGTGTGAAGTCACAGAATGGAGGTGTGTGAAGTCAGAATGGAGGTGTGAAGTCATAGAATAGAGGTGGGTGAAGTCATAGAAAGGAGTTGTGGGAAGTCAAAGAATAGAGGAGTGTGAAGTCATAGAATGGAGTTGAGTGAAGTCACAGATCCGAGGTCTGTGAAATCATAGAATGGAGCTGTGTGATGTCAGAATTGAGGAGTGTGAAGTCCTAGAATGGATGTGTGTGAACTCATAGAATGGAGGTGTGTGACGTCACAATGGAAGTGTGTGAAGTCACAGAATGGAGGTGTGTGAAGTCATATATTGGAGGTGTGTGAAGTCAGAATGTAGGTGTTTGGAGTCACAGAATGGAGGTGTGTGAACTCAGAATGGAGGTGTTTGAAGTCATAGATGGAGGTGTGTGAAGTCACAGTATGGAGGTGTGTGAAATCATAGAATGGAATTTTGTGAATTCACAGAATGGAGCTGTGTGAAGTCAGAATGGAGGAGTGTGAAGTCATAGAATGGAGGTGTGTGAAGTCAGAATGGAGGTGTGTGAACTCTTAGAATGGACGTGTGTGAAGACAATGGAGGTGTGTGAAGACATAGAATGGAGGTGTGTGAAGTCACAGAATGGAGGTGTGTGAAATCATAGAATGGATGTTTCTGAAGTGAGAATGAAGGTGTGTGAAGTCCTAGAATCGAGGTGTGTGAAGTCAAAATGGAGGTGTGTGAACTCATAGAATGGAGGTGTGTGAGGTCACAGAATGGAGGTGTGTGAAGTCAGAATTGGGGTGTGAAGTCATAGAATGGGGGTGGGTGAAGTCATGGAAAGGAGGTGTGGGAAGTCATAGAATGGAGAAGTGTGAAGTCATAGAGTGGAGGTGAGTGAAGTCACATATTCAAAGTCTGTGAAGTCATAGAATGGAGGTTTGGGAAGTCAGAATGGAGGTGTATGAACTCAAAGAATGGAGGTGTGTGAAGTCACAATGGAGGTGTGTGAAGTCATAGAATGGGGGTGTGTGAAATCAGAGAATGGAGGTGTGTGAAGTCAGAATGCAGGTGTGTGAAGTCATAGAATGGAGGTGTGTGAAGTCATAGAATGGAGGTGTGTGAGGTCATAGATTGAAGGTGTGGGGAAGTCATAGTATGGAGGTGTGTGAAGTCACAGAATCTAGGTGTGTGAAGTCACAGAATGGAGCTGTGTGAAGTCACAATGGAGGTGTGTGAAGTCATAGGATGGAGGTGTGTGAAATCAAAGAATGGAGGTTTTTGAAGTCATAGAATGGATTGTGTGTGAAATCACAGAATGGAGGTGTGTGAAGTCACAGAATGGAGGTGTGTAAAGTCACAGAGTGGAGGTGTGTGAAGTCACAGAATGGAGGTTTGTGAAGTCATAGAATGGAGGTGTGTCAAGTGACAGAATGCAGGTGTGTGAAGTCAGAATAGAGGTGTGCGAAGTCATACAATGGAGGTGTGTGAAGTCAGAATGGAGCTGTGTGAAGTCATAGAATGGATGTGTGTGAAGTCAGAATGGAGGTGTGTGAACTCATAGAATGGAGGTGTGTGACATCACAATGGAAGTGTGTGAATTCATAGTATGGAGGTGTGTGAAGTCACAGAATGGAGGTGTGTGAAGTCAAAATGGAGGTGTGTTTTGTCCTAAAATGGAGGTGTGTGAAGTCATAGAATGGAGGTGTGTGAAATCATAGCATGAAGGTTTGTGAAGTCACAGAATTGAGGTGTGTGAAGTCATAGAATGGAGGTGTGTGAAGTCACAGAAGGGAGGTGTGTGAAGTCATAGCATGGAGGTATGTGAAATCATAGAATGGAAGTGTGTGAAGTCATAGAATGGAGGTGTGTGAAGTCATACAATGAATGTGTGTGAAGTCATAGAATGGAGGTGTGTGAAGTCACAGAAGGGAGGTGTGTGGAGTCACATAATGGAGGAGTGTGAAGTCAAAATGGAGGTGTGTGACGTCATAAAATGTAGGTGTGTGAAGTCATAGATTGGGGGTGTGTGAAATCATAGAATGGAGGTTTGTGAAGTCACAGAATGGAGGTGTGTGAAGTCATAGAATGGAGGTATGTGAAGTCAAATTGGAGGGGTGTGAAGTCGGAGAATGGAGGTGTGGGAAGTCACAGAATGGAGGTGGATGAAGTCACAGAATGGAGCTGTGTGAAGTCAAAGAATGGAGGTGTGTGAAGTCACAGAATGGACGGGTATGAATTCATAGAATGGAGGTGTGTGAAGTCACAGAATTGAGGTGTTTGAAGTTATATATTGGAGTTGTGTGAAGTCAAAATGGATGTGTGAAGTCATAGAATGGAGGTGTGTGAAGTCGGAGAATGGAGGTGTGTGAAGTCACAGAATGGAGCTGTGTGAAGTCACAGAATGGAGGTGTGTGAAGTTACAGAATGGAGGTGTGTGAAGTCAAAGAATGGAGGTGTGTGAAGTCATAGAATGGAGGTGTGTGAAATCATAGAATGAAGGTTTGTGAAGTCACAGAATGGAGGTGTGTGAAGTCATAGAATGGAGGTGTGTGAAGTCACAAAATGGAGGTGTGTGAAGTCATAGCATGGAGGTATGTGAAATCATAGAATGGAAGTGTGTGAAGTCATAGAATGGAGGTGTGTGAAGTCATACAATGAAGGTGTGTGAAATCATAGAATGGAGGTGTGTGAAGTCACAGAAGGGAGGTGTGTGGAGTCACATAATGGAGGTGTGTGAAGTCAAAATGGAGGTGTGTGACGTCATAAAATGTATGTGTGTGAAGTCATAGATTGGAGGTGTGTGAAATCATAGAATGGAGGTTTGTGAAGTCACAGAATGGAGGTGTGTGAAGTCATAGAATGGAGGTATGTGAAGTCAAATTGGAGGGGTGTGCAGTCGGAGAATGGAGGTGTGGGAAGTCGCAGAATGGAGGTGGGTGAAGTCACAGAATGGAGGTGTGTGAAGTCAAGAATGGAGGAGTGTGAAGTCATAGCATGGAGGTGTGTGAAGTCATAGAATGTATGTTTGTGAAGTAAGAATGAAGGTGTGTGAAGTCATAGAATGGAGGTGTGTGAAGTCACAGAATGGAGGTGTGTGAAGTCATAGAACGGAGTTGTGTGACGTCATATAATGGAGGTGTGTGAAGTCACATAATGGAGGTGTGTGAAGTCAAAATGGAGTTGTGAAGTCATAGAAAGGAGGTGTGGGAGTCATAGAATTGAGGAGTGGGAAGTCATACATTGGAGGTGAGTGAAGTCACAGATTCGAGGTCTGTGAAGTCATAGAATGGAGGTGTGTGAAGTCGAATGAAGGTGTGTGAAGTCATAGAATGTAGGTGTGTGAACTCATAGAATGGAGGTGTGTGACGTCCCAATGGAAGTGTGTGAAGTCATAGAATGGAGGTGTGTGAAGTCACAGAATGGAAGTGCGTGAAGTCAAAATGGAGGTGTGTGACGTCCTAAAATGGAGGTCTGAGAAGTCATAGAATGGAGGTGTGTGCAAAAATAGAACAGAGGTTTGTGAAGTCACAGAATGGCGGTGTGTGAACTCAGAATGGAGGTGTGTGAAGTCACAGAATGGAGGTGTGTGAAGTCATCGTATGAAGGTATGTGAAATCATAGAATGGAAGTGTGTGAAGTCATAGAATGGAGGTGTGCAAAGTCATACAATGAAGTTGTGTGAAGTCATAGAATGGAGGTGTGTGAAGTCACATAATGGAGGTGTGAAAAGTCAAAATGGAGGTGTGTGACATCATAAAATGGAGGTGTGTGAAGTCATAGATTGGAGGTGTGTGAAATCATAGAATGGAGGTTTGTGAAGTCACAGAATGGAGGTGTGAGAAGTCATAGAATGGAGGTGTGTGAAGTCACAGAATGGAGGTGTGTGAAGTCACAGAATGGAGGTGTGTGAACTAAGAATGGAGATGTGTGAAGTCACAGAATGGAGTTGTGTGAAGTCATAGAATTGAGGTGTGTGAAATCAAAGAATGGAGGTGTGTGAATTCATAGAATGGAGGTGTGACATCTCAGAGTGGAGGTGTGTGAAATCGCAGAATGGAGGTGTGTGAGGTCACAGAATGGAGGTGTGTGAACTCACAATGCAGGTGTGTGAAGTCACGGAATGGCGGTGTGTGAAGTCATAGAATGGAAGTGTGTGAAGTCATAGAATGGAGGTGTGTGAAGTCACAGAAGGGAGGTGTGTGGAGTCACATAATGGAGGTGTGTGAATTCAAAATGGAGGTGTGTGACGTAATAAAATGTAGGTGTGTAAAGTCATAGATTGGAGGTGTGTGAAATCATAGAATGGAGGTTTGTGAAGTCACAGAATGGAGGTGTGTGAAGTCATAGAATGGAGGTATGTGAAGTCAAATTGGAGGGGTGTGAAGTCAGAGAATGGAGGTGTGGGAAGTCGCAGAATGGAGGTGGGTGAAGTCACAGAATGGAGGTGTGTGAAGTCAAAGAATGGAGGTGTGTGGAGTCACAGAATGGACGGATATGATTTCATAGAATGGAGGTGTGTGAAGTCACAGAATTGAGGTGTTTGAAGTTATGTATTGGAGGTGTGTGAAGTCAAAATGGATGTGTGAAGTCATAGAATGGAGGTGTGTGAAGTCGGAGAATGGAGGTGTGTGAAGTCACAGAATGGAGCTGTGTGAAGTCACAGAATGGAGGTGTGTGAAGTCACAGAATGGAGGTGTGTGAAGTCACAGAATGGAGGTGTGTGAAGTCAAAGAATGGAGGTGTGTGAAGTCATAGAATGGAGGTGTGTGAAGTCATAGAATGTATGTTTGTGAAGTAAGAATGAAGGTGTGTGAAGTCATAGAATGGAGGTGTGTGAAGTCACAGAATGGAGGTGTGTGAAGTCATAGAATGGAGGTGTGTGAAGTCATAGAACGGAGTTGTGTGACGTCATATAATGGAGGTGTGTGAAGTCACAGAATTGAGGTGTTTGAAGTCATACATAGGAGGTGTGTGAAGTAAAAATGGATGTGTGAATTCATAGAATGGAGGTGTGTGAAGTCACAGAATTAAGGTGTTTGAAGTCATATATTGGAGGTGTGTAAAGTCAAAATGGATGTGTGAATTCATAGAATGGAGGTGTGTGAAACCATAGAATGAGGGTGTGTGAGGTTATAGAATGGAAGTGTGTGAAGTCACATAGTGGAGGTGTGTGAAGTCAGAATGGAGGTGTGAAGTCATAGAAAGGAGGTGTGGGAAGTCATAGAATGGAGGAGTGTGAAGTCATAGATTGGAGGTGAGTGAATTCACAGATTCGAGGTCTGTGAAGTCATAGAATGGAGGTGTGTGAAGTCAGAATGGAGGTATGTGAAGTCATAGAATGGAGGTGTGTGAACTCATAGAATGGAGGTGTGTGTCGTCACAATGGAAGTGTGTGAAGTCACAGAATGGAGGTGTGCTAAGTCATATATTGCTGTGTGAAGTCAGAATGGAGGTGTGTGAAGTCACAGAAGAGAGGTGTGTGAAGTCACATAATGGAGGTGTGAGAATTCAAAATGGAGGTGTGTGACGTCATAAAATGGAGGTGTGTGAAGTCATAGATTGGAGGTGTGTGAAATCATAGAATGGAGGTTTGTGAAGTCACAGAATGGAGGTGTGTGAATTCATAGAATGGAGGTGTGTGAGGTCACAGAATGGAGTTGTGTGAAGTCATAGAATTGAGGTGTGTGACATCTCAGAATGGAGGTCTGTGAAATCGCAGAATGGAGGTGTGTGAGGTCACAGAATGGAGGTGTGTGAGCTCACAATGCAGGTATGTGAAGTCACGGAATGGCGGTGTGTGAAGTCATAGAATGGAGGTGTGTGAAGTCACAGAATGGAGGTGTGTGAAGTCATAGAACGGAGTTGTGTGACGTCATATAATGGAGGTGTGTGAAGTCACATAATGGAGGTGTGTGAAGTCAAAATGGAGGTGTGAAGTCATAGAAAGGAGGTGTGGGAGTCATAGAATGGAGGAGTGGGAAGTCATACATTGGAGGTGAGTGAAGTCACAGATTCGAGGTCTGTGAAGTCATAGAATGGAGGTGTGTGAAGTCGAATGAAGGTGTGTGAAGTCATAGAATGTAGGTGTGTGAACTCATAGAATGGAGGTGTGTGACGTCCCAATGGAAGTGTGTGAAGTCATAGAATGGAGGTGTGTGAAGTCACAGAATGGAAGTGCGTGAAGTCAAAATGGAGGTGTGTGACGTCCTAAAATTGAGGTCTGAGAAGTCATAGAATGGAGGTGTGTGCAAAAATAGAACAGAGGTTTGTGAAGTCACAGAATGGCGGTGTGTGAATTCAGAATGGAGGTGTGTGAAGTCACAGAAGGGAGGTGTGTGAAGTCATCGTATGAAGGTATGTGAAATCATAGAATGGAAGTGTGTGAAGTCATAGAATGGAGGTGTGCAAAGTCATACAATGAAGTTGTGTGAAGTCATAGAATGGAGGTATGTGAAGTCACAGAAGAGAGGTGTGTGAAGTCACATAATGGAGGTGTGAAAAGTCAAAATGGAGGTGTGTGACGTCATAAAATGGAGGTGTGTGAAGTCATAGATTGGAGGTGTGTGAAATCATAGAATGGAGGTTTGTGAAGTCACAGAATGGAGGTGTGAGACGTCATAGAATGGAGGTGTGTGAAGTCACAGAATGGAGTTGTTTGAAGTCATAGAATTGAGGTGTGTGAGATCACAGAATGGAGGTGTGTGAATTCATAGAATGGGGGTGTGACATCTCAGAGTGGAGGTGTGTGAAATCGCAGAATGGAGGTGTGTGAGGTCACAGAATGGAGGTGTGTGAACTCACAATGCAGGTGTGTGAAGTCACGGAATGGCGGTGTGTGAAGTCATAGAATGGAAGTGTGTGAAGTCATAGAATGGAGGTGTGTGAAGTCACAGAAGGGAGGTGTGTGGAGTCACATAATGGAGGTGTGTGAATTCAAAATGGAGGTGTGTGACGTCATAAAATGTAGGTGTGTAAAGTCATAGATTGGAGGTGTGTGAAATCATAGAATGGAGGTTTGTGAAGTCACAGAATGGAGGTGTGTGAAGTCATAGAATGGAGGAGTGTGAAGTCATAGATTGGAGGTGAGTGAAGTCACAGATTCGAGGTCTGTGAAGTCATAGAATGGAGGTGTGTGAAGTCAGAATGGAGGTATGTGAAGTCATAGAATGGAGGTGTGTGAAGTCGGAGAATGGAGGTGTGTGAAGTCACAGAATGGAGCTGTGTGAAGTCACAGAATGGAGGTGTGTGAAATCACAGAAGCGAGGTGTGTGGAGTCACATAATGGAGGTGTGTGAAGTCAAAATGGAGGTGTGTGACGTCATAAAATGTAGGTGTGTGAAGTCATAGTTTGGAGGTGTGTGAAATCATAGAATGGAGGTTTGTGAAGTCACAAAATGGAGGTGTGTGAAGTCACAGAATGGAGGTGTGTGAAATCATAGAATGGAGGTATGTGAAGTCAAATTGGAGGGTTGTGAAGTCGGAGAATGGAGGTGTGGGAAGTCACAGAATGGAGGTGGGTGAAGTAACAGAATGGAAGGGTGTGAAGTCAAAGAATGGATGTGTGAAGTCACAGAATGGACGGGTATGATTTCATAGAATGGAGGTGTGTGAAGTCACAGAATTGAGGAGTTTGAAGTTATATATTGGAGGTGTGTGAAGTCAAAATGGAAGTGTGAAGTCATAGAATGGAGGTGTGTGAAGTCGGAGAATGGAGGTGTGTGAAGTCACAGAATGGAGCTGTGCGAAGTCACCGAATGGAGGTGTGTGAAGTCACAGAATGGAGGTGTGTGAAGTCAAAGAATGGAGGTGTGTGAAGTCATAGAATAGAGGTGTGTGAAGTCATAGAATGTATGTTTGTGAAGTAAGAATGAAGGTGTGTGAAGTCATAGAATGGAGGTGTGTGAGGTCACAGAATGGAGGTGTGTGAAGTAATAGAATGGAGGTGTGTGAAGTCATAGAACGGAGTTGTGTGACGTCATATAATGGAGGTGTGTGAAGTCACATAATGGAGGTGTGTGAAATCAGAATGGAGGTGTGTGAAGTCGAATGAAGGTGTGTGAATTCATAGAATGTAGGTGTGTGAACTAATAGAATGGAGGTGTGTGACGTGACAATGGAAGTGTGTGAAGTCATAGAATGGAGGTGTGTGAAGTCACAAAATGGAGGTGTGTGAAGTAAAATGGAGGTGTGTGACGTCCTAAAATGGAGGTGTGTGAAGTCATAGAATAGAGGTTTGGGAAGTCACAGAATGGAGGTGTGTGAACTCAGAATGGAGGTGTGTGAAGTCACATAATGGAGGTGTGTGAAGTCAGAATGGAGGTGTGTGAAGTCGAACGAAGGTGTGTGAAGTCATAGAATGTAGGTGTGTGAACTAATAGAAAGGAGGTGTGTGACGTGACAATGGAAGTGTGTGAAGTCATAGAATGGAGGTGTGTGAAGTCACAGAATGAAAGTGTGTGAAGTCAAAATGGAGGTGTTTGACGTCCTAAAATGGAGGTGTGTGAAATCATAGAATAGAGGTTTGTGAAGTCACAAAATGGAGGTGTGTGAACTCAGAATAGAGGTGTGTGAAGTCACAGAATGGAAGTGTGTGAAGTCAAAACGGAGGTGTGTGAAGTCAAAGAATGGAGGTGTGTGAAGTCACAGAATGGTGGTGTGGGAAAGCAAAATGGTGGTGTGTGAAGTCACAAATGGAGGTGTGTGAAGTCACAGAATGTAGGTGTGTGAACTCAAATTGGAGGTGTGTGAAGTCAAAGAATGGAGGTGTGTGAACTCATAGAATGGAGGTGTGTGAACTCATAGAATGGAGGTGTGTGAAGTCATGGAATGGAGGTTTGTGAAGTCAAACATTAGAAGTGTGGGAAGTTACAGAAAGAAGATGTGTGAAGTCATAGAATGGAGGTGTGTGAAGTCAGAATGCAGGTGTGGGAAGTCATAGAATGGAGGTATGTGAAGTCATAGAATGGAGGTGGGTGAAGTCACGGAAGGGAGGTGTGTGAAATCACAGAATGGAGGTGAGTGAAGTCACAGAATGGAGGTGTGTGAAGTCACAGAATGGAGATGTGTGAAGTCAAATAGGTGGTGTGAGAAGTCACAAATGTAAGTGTGTGAAGTCACAGAATGGAGGTGTGAAGTCAAAATGGTTGTGTGTGAAGTCAAAGAATGTAGGTGTGTGAAGTCATCGAAGGGAGGTGTGTGACGTCACAAAATGGAGGTGTGTGAAGTCAGAATAGAGGTGTGCAAAGTCATAGAATGGAGGTGTACGAAGTCATAATGGAGGTGTGTGAAGTCATAGAATGGAGGTGTGTGAAGTCAGAATAGAGGTGTGTGAAGTCATAGAATGGAGGTGTGTGAAGTCACAGAATGGAGGTGTGGGAAGTCACAGAATGGAAGTGTGTGAAGTTATAGAATGGAGGTGTCTGACGTCACAGAATGGATGGTATGAACTCACAGAATGGAGGTGTGTGAAGTCACAGAATTGAGGTGTTTGAAGTCATATATAGGAGGTGTGTGAAGTCAAAATGGATGTGTGAATTCATAGAATGGAGGTGTGTGAAGTCACAGAATTGAGGTGTTTGAAGTCATATATTGGAGGTGTGTAAAGTCAAAATGGATGTGTGAATTCATAGAATGGAGGTGTGTGAAACCATAGAATGAGGGTGTGTGAGGTCATAGAATGGAGGTGTGTGAAGTCACAGAATGGAGGTGTGTGAAGTCATAGAATGGAGGTGTGTGAAGTCATAGAATGGAAGTGTGTGAAGTCACAGAATGGAGGTGTGTGAAGTCACAGAATGGAGGTGTGTGAAGTCACAGAATGGAGGTGTGTGAAGTCATAGAATGGAAGTGTGTGAAGTCATAGAAGGGAGGTGTGTGAAGTCAGAATGGAGGTGTGTAAAGTCACCGAATGGAGTTGTGTGAACACAGAATGGAGGTGTGTGAACTCACAGAATGGAGGTTTGTGAAGTCATAGAATGTGGTTGTGTGAAGTCATAGAATGGATGTTTCTGAAGTAAGAATGAAGGTGTGAAGTCACAGAATGGAGGTGTGTGAAGTCATAGAATGGAGGTGTGTGTAGTCATAGATTGGAGGTGGTGAAGTCATAGAAAGGAGGTGTGGAAAGTCATAGAATGGAGGAGTGTGAAGTCATAGAGTGCAGGTGAGTGAAGTCACAGATTCGAGGTCTGTGAAGTCATAGAATGGAGGTGTGTGATGTCAGAATGCAGGTGTGTGAAGTAATAGATGGAGTTGTGTGAAGTCATAGAATGGAGTTTTGTGAAGTCACAGAATGGCGCTGTGTGAATACAGAATGGAGGTGTGTGAAGCCATAGAATGTAGGTGTTTGAAGTCAGAGCGGAGGTGTGTGAACTCATAGAATGGAGGTGAGTGACGTCACAACGGAAGTGTGTGAAGTCATACAATGGAGGTGTGTGAAGTCACAGAATGGAGGTGTGTGAAGTCATAGAATGGAGGTGTGTGAAGTCACAGAATGGAGCTGTTTGAAGTCATAGAATGGAGGTTTGTGAAGTTATAGAATGGATGTTTGTAAAGTAAGAATGAAGTTGTATGAAGTCATAGAATAAAGGTGTGACGTTAAAGAATGGAGGTGTGTGAAGTCATAGAATGGAGGTGTGTAAACACAGAATGGAGGTGTGTGAAGTCATAGAATGGAGTTGGGTGAAGTCATAGAAATGAGGTGTGTGAAGTCATAGAATGGAAGTGTGTGAAGTCATAGAATGGAGGTGTTTGAAGTCACAGAATGGACGGTACGAAGTCATAGAATGGAGGTGTGTGAAGTCAGAGAATTGAGGTGTTTGAAGTCATATATTAGGGATGTGTGAAGTCAAAATGGATGTGTGAAATCATAGAATGGAGGTGTGTGAAATCATAGAATGAGGGTGTGTGAGGTCGTAGAATGGAGGTGTGTGAAGTCACAGAATGGAGGTGTGTGAAATTATAAAAGGGAGGTTTATGAAGTCATAGAATGTAAGTGTGTGAAGTCACACAATGGAGGTGTGTGAAGTCACAGAATGGGGGTGTGTGAAGTCACACAATGGAGGTGTGTGAACTCAGAATGGAGGTTTGTGAAGTCACAGAATAGAGGTGTGTGCAGTCATATAATGGAAGTGTGTGAAGTCATAGAATGGAGGTGTGTGAAGTCAGAATGGAGATGTGTGAAGTCACCGAATGGAGTTGTGTGAACTCAGAATGGAGGTGTGTGAAGTCACAGAATGGAGGTTTGTGAAGTCATAGAATGGAGGTGTGTGAAGTCATAGAATGGATGTTTCTGAAGTAAAAATGAAGGTGTGTGAAGTCATAGAAAGAGGTGTGGGAAGTCATAGAATGGAGGAATGTAAAGTCATAGAATGCAGGCGAGTGAAGTCACAGATTAGAGGTCTGTGAAAAAATAGAATGGAGGTGTGTGATATCAGAATGGAGGTGTGTGAAGTCATAGAATGGAGGTGTGTGTAGTCAGAATGGAGGTGTGTGAACTCATAGAATGGAGGTGTGTGACGTCACAATGGAAGTGTGTGAAGTCATAGAATGGAGGTGTGTGAAGTCATAGAATGGAGGTGTGTGATATCTTATAATGCAGGTGTGTGAAGTTACAGAATGGAGGTGTGTGAAGTCAGAATGGAGGTGTGAAGTCATAGAATAGAGGTGGGTGAAGTCATAGAAAGAAGGTGTGGGAAGTCAGAGAATGGAGGAGTGTGAAGTCATAGAGTGGAGGTGAGTGAAGTCACAGATTCGAGGTCTGTGAAGTCAAAGAATGGAGGTGTGTGAAGTCAGAATGGAGGTGTGTGAAGTCATAGAATGGAGGTGTGTGAACTCATAGAGTAGAGGTGTGTGACATCACAATGGAAGTGTGTGAATTCATAGTATGGAGGTGTGTGAAGTCTCAGAATGGAGGTGTGTGAAGTCAAAATGGAGGTGTGTGATGTCCTAAAATGGAGGTGTGTGAAGTCATAGAATGGAGGTGTGTGAAATCATAGAATGAAGGTTTGTGAAGTCACAGAATTGAGGTGTGTGAAGTCATAGAATGGAGGTGTGTGAAGTCACAGAATTGAGGTGTGTGAAGTCATAGCATGGAGGTATGTGAAATCATAGAATGGAAGTGTGTGAAGTCATAGAATGGAGGTGTGTGAAGTCATACAATGAAGGTGTGTGAAGTCATAGAATGGAGGTGTGTGAAGTCACAGAAGGGAGGTGTGTGGAGTCACATAATGGAGGGGTGTGAAGTCAAAATGGAGGTGTGTGACGTCATAAAATGTAGGTGTGTGAAGTCATAGATTGGGGGTGTGTGAAATCATAGAATGGAGGTTTGTGAAGTCACAGAATGGAGGTGTGTGAAGTCATAGAATGGAGGTATGTGAAGTCAAATTGGAGGGGTGTGAAGTCGGAGAATGGAGGTGTGGGAAGTCACAGAATGGAGGTGGGTGAAGTCCCAGAATGGAGCTGTGTGAAGTCAAAGAATGGAGGTGTGTGAAGTCACAGAATGGACGGGTATGAATTCATAGAATGGAGGTGTGTGAAGTCACAGAATTGAGGTGTTTGAAGTTATATATTGGAGTTGTGTGAAGTCAAAATGGATGTGTGAAGTCATAGAATGGAGGTGTGTGAAGTCGGAGAATGGAGGTGTGTGAAGTCACAGAATGGAGCTGTGTGAAGTCACAGAATGGAGGTGTGTGAAGTTACAGAATGGAGGTGTGTGAAGTCAAAGAATGGAGGTGTGTGAAGTCATAGAATGGAGGTGTGTGAAATCATAGAATGAAGGTTTGTGAAGTCTCAGAATGGAGGTGTGTGAAGTCATAGAATGGAGGTGTGTGAAGTCACAGAATGGAGGTGTGTGAAGTCATAGCATGGAGGTATGTGAAATCATAGAATGGAAGTGTGTGAAGTCATAGAATGGAGGTATGTGAAGTCATACAATGAAGGTGTGTGAAGTCATAGAATGGAGGTGTGTGAAGTCACAGAAGGGAGGTGTGTGGAGTCACATAATGGAGGTGTGTGAAGTCAAAATGGAGGTGTGTGACGTCATAAAATGTAAGTGTGTGAAGTCATAGATTGGAGGTGTGTGAAATCATAGAATGGAAGTTTGTGAAGTCACAGAATGGAGGTGTGTGAAGTCATAGAAGGGAGGTATGTGAAGTCAAATTGGAGGGGTGTGCAGTCGGAGAATGGAGGTGTGGGAAGTCGCAGAATGGAGGTGGGTGAAGTCACAGAATGGAGGTGTGTGAAATCAAAGAATGGAGGTGTGTGAAGTCACAGAATGGACGGGTATGAATTCATAGAATGGAGGTGTGTGAAGTCACAGAATTGAGGTGTTTGAAGTTATATATTGGAGTTGTGTGAAGTCAAAATGGATGTGTGAAGTCATAGAATGGAGGTGTGTGACGTCGGAGAATGGAGGTGTGTGAAGTTACAGAATGAAGCTGTGTGAAGTCACAGAATGGAGGTGTGTGAAGTCACAGAATGGAGGTGTGTGAAGTCAAAGAATGGAGGTGTGTGAAGTCATAGAATGGAGGTGTGTGAAGTCATAGAATATATGTTTGTGAAGTAAGAATGAAGGTTTGTGAAGTCATAGAATGGTGGTGTGTGAAGTCAGAATGGAGGTGTGTGAACTCATAGAATGGAGCTGAGTGAAGTCACAATGGAGGTGTGTGAAGTCATAGAATGGAGGTGTGTGAAGTCACAGAATGGAGCTGTTTGAAGTCATAGAATGAAGGTGTGTGAAGTTATAGAATGGATGTTTGTAAAGTAAGAATGAAGTTGTATGAAGTCATAGAATAAAGGCGTGACGTCAAAGAATGGAGGTGTGTGAAGTCATAGAATGCAGGTGTGTAAACTCAGAACGGAGGTGTGTGAAGTCATAGAACGGAGGTGTGTGAAGTTATAAAATGGAGGTGTGTGAAGTCATAGAATGGAAGTGTGTGAAGTCAGAGAATGGAGGTGTTTGAAGTCACAGAATGGACGGTACGAAGTCATAGAATGGAGGTGTGTGAAGTCACAGAATTGAGGTGTTTGAAGTCATATATTAGAGGTGTGTGAATTCAAAATGGATGTGTGAAATCATAGAGTGGAGGTGTGTGAAATCATAGAATGACGGTGTGTGAAGTCATAGAATGGAGGTGTGTGAAGTCACAGAATGGAGGTGTGTGAAATTATAAAAGGGAGGTTTATGAATTCATAGAATGGAATTTTGTGAAGTCACACAATGGAGGTGTGTGAAGTCACAGAATGGAGGTGTGTGAAGTCACAGAATGGAGGTGTGTGAACTCAGAATGGAGGTTTGTGAAGTCACAGAATAGAGGTGTGTGAAGTCATAGAATGAAGGTGTGTGACGTCATAGAATGGATGTTTCTGAAGTAAAAATGAAGGTGTGTGAAGTCATAGAAAGAGGTGTGGGAAGTCATAGAATGGAGGAATGTAAAGTCATAGAATGCAGGCGAGTGAAGTCACAGATTCGAGGTCTGTGTAGTCATAGAATGGAGGTGTGTGATATCAGAATGGAGGTGTGCGAAGTTATAGAATAGAGGTGTGTGAAGTCAGAATGGAGGTGTGTGAAGTCATAGAATGGAGGTGTGTGAAGTCAGAATGGAGGTGTGTGAACTCATTGAATGGAGGTGTGTGACGTCACAATGGAAGTGTGTGAAGTCATAGAATGGAGGTGTGTGAAGTCATAGAATGGAGGTGTGTGATATCATATAATGGAGGTGTGTGAAGTCACAGAATGGAGGTGTGTGAATTCAGAATGGAGGTGTGAAGTCATAGAATAGAGGTGGGTGAAGTCATAGAAAGGAGGTGTGGGAAGTCATAGAATGGAGGTGTGTGAAATCATAGAATGAAGGTTTGTGAAGTCACAGAATGGAGGTGTGTGAAGTCATAGAATGGAGGTGTGTGAAGTCACAGAATGGAGGTGTGTGAAGTCATAGCATTGAGGTATGTGAAATCATAGAATGGAAGTGTGTGAAGTCATAGAATGGAGGTGTGTGAAGTCATACAATGAAGGTGTGTGAAGTCATAGAATGGAGGTGTGTGAAGTCACAGAAGGGAGGTGTGTGGAGTCACATAATGGAGGTGTGTGAAGTCAAAATGGAGGTGTGTGACGTCATAAAATGTAGGTGTGTGAAGTCATAGATTGGGGGTGTGTGAAATCATAGAATGGAGGTTTGTGAAGTCACAGAATGGAGGTGTGTGAAGTCATAGAATGGAGGTATATGAAGTCAAATTGGAGGGGTGTGAAGTCGGAGAATGGAGGTGTGGGAAGTCACAGAATGGAGGTGGGTGAAGTCACAGAATGGAGGTGTGTGAAGTCACAGAATTGAGGTGTTTGAAGTTATATATTGGAGTTGTGTGAAGTCAAAATGGATGTGTGAAGTCATAGAATGGAGGTGTGTGGAGTCGGAGAATGGAGGTGTGTGAAGTCACAGAATGGAGCTGTGTGAAGTCACAGAATGGAGGTGTGTGAAGTCACAGAATGGAGGTGTGTGAATTCAAAGAATGGAGGTGTGTGAAGTCATAGAATGGAGGTGTGTGAAATCATAGAATGAAGGTTTGTGAAGTCACAGAATGGAGGTGTGTGAAGTCATAGCATGGAGGTATCTGAAATCATAGAATGGAAGTGTGTGAAGTCATAGAATGGAGGTGTGTGAAGTCATACAATGAAGGTGTGTGAAGTCATAGAATGGAGATGTGTGAAGTCACAGAAGGGAGGTGTGTGGAGTCACATAATGGAGGTGTGTGAAGTCAAAATGGAGGTGTGTGACGTCATAAAATGTAGGTGTGTGAAGTCATAGATTGGAGGTGTGTGAAATCATAGAATGGAGGTTTGTGAAGTCACGGAATGGAGGTGTGTGAAGTCATAGAATGGAGGTATGTGAAGTCAAATTCGAGGGGTGTGAAGTCGGAGAATGGAGGTGTTGGAAGTCACAGAATGGAGGTGGGTGAAGTCACAGAATGGAGGTGTGTGAAGTCAAAAATGGAGGTGTGTGAACTCAAAGAATGGAGCTGTTTGAAGTCATAGAATGGAGGTGTGTGAAGTTATAGAATGGATGTTTGTAAAGTAAGAATGAAGTTGTATGAAGTCATAGAATAAAGGTGGGACGTCAAAGAATGGAGGTGTGTGAAGTCATAGAATGCAGGTGTGTAAACTCAGAATGGAGGTGTGTGAAGTCATAGAACGGAGGTGTGTGAAGTTATAAAATGGAGGTGTGTGAAGTCATAGAATGGAAGTGTGTGAAGTCATAGAATGGAGGTGTTTGAAGTCACAGAATGGACGGTACGAAGTCATAGAATGGAGGTGTGTGAAGTCACAGAATTGAGGTGTTTGAAGTCATATATTAGAGGTGTGTGAAGTCAAAATGGATGTGTGAAATCATAGAATGGAGGTGTGTGAAATCATAGAATGACGGTGTGTGAGGTCATAGAATGGAGGTGTGTGAAGTCACAGAATGGAGGTGTGTGAAATTATAAAAGGGAGGTTTATGAAGTCATAGAATGAAAGTTTGTGAAGTCACACAATGGAGGTTTGTGAAGTCACAGAATGGAGGTGTGTGAAGTCACAGAATGGAGGTGTGTGAACTCAGAATGGAGGTTTGTGAAGTCACAGAATAGAGGTGTGTGAAGTCATAGAATGGAAGTGTGTGAAGTCATAGAATGGAGGTGTGTGAAGTCAGAATGGAGATGTGTGAAGTCACCGAATGGAGTTGTGTGAACACAGAATGGAGATGTGTGAAGTCACAGAATGGAGGTTTGTGAAGTCATAGAATGGAGGTGTGTGACGTCATACAATGGATGTTTCTGAAGTAAAAATGAAGGTGTGTGAAGTCATAGAAAGAGGTGTGGGAAGTCATAGAATGGAGGAATGTAAAGTCATAGAATGGAGGCGAGTGAAGTCACAGATTCGAGGTCTGTGAAGTCATAGAATGGAGGTGTGTGATATCAGAATGGAGGTGTGCGAAGTCATAGAATAGAGGTGTGTGAAGTCAGAATGGAGGTGTGTGAAGTCATAGAATGGAGGTGTGTGAAGTCAGAATGGAGGTGTGTGAACTCATAGAATGGAGGTGTGTGACGTCACAATGGAAGTGTGTGAAGTCACAAAATGGAGGTGTGTGAAGTCATAGAATGGAGGTGTGTGATATCATATAATGGAGGTGTGTGAAGTCACAGAATGGAGGTGTGTGAAGTCAGAATGGAGGTGTGAAGTGATAGAATAGAGGTGGGTGAAGTCATAGAAAGGAGGTGTGGGAAGTCAGAGAATGGAGGTGTGTGAAGTCACAGAATGGAGGTGTGTGAAGTCATAGAATGGAGGTGTGTGAAGTCATAGAATATATATTTGTGAAGTAAGAATGAAGGTGTGTGAAGTCATAGAATGGAGGTGTGTGAAGTCACAGAATGTAGGTGTGTGACGTCACAATGGAAGTGTGTGAAGTCACAAAATGGAGGTGTGTGAAGTCATAGAATGGAGGTGTGTGATATCATATAATGGAGGTGTGTGAAGTCAAAATGGAGGTGTGAATTCATAGAAAGGAGGTGTGGGAAGTCATAGAATGGAGGAGTGTGAAGTCATAGATTGGAGGTGGGTGAAGTCACAGATTCGAGGTCTGTGAAGTCATAGAATGGAGGTGTGTGAAGTCGAATGAAGGTGTGTGAAGTCATAGAATGTAGGTGTGTGAACTCATAGAATGGAGGTGTGTGACGTCCCAGTGGAAGTGTGTGAAGTCATAGAATGGAGGTGTGTGAAATCACAGAATGGAAGTGTGTGAAGTCAAAATGGAAGTGTGTGACGTCCTAAAATGGAGGTGTGAGAATTCATAGAATGGAGGTGTGTGAAATCATAGAATAGAGGTTTGTGAAGTCACAGAATGGCGGTGTGTGAACTCAGAATGGAGGTGTGTGAAGTCACAGAATGGAGGTGTGTGAAGTCAACGTATGAAGGTATGTGAAATCATAGAATGGAAGTGTGTGAAGTCATAGAATGGAGGTGTGCGAAGTCATACAATGAAGGTGTGTGAAGTCATAGATTGGAGGTGTGTGAAGTCACAGAAGAGAGTGTGTGAAATCACATAATGGAGGTGTGAGAAGTCAAAATGGAGGTGTGTGACGTCATAAAATTGAGGTGTGTGAAGTCATAGATTGGAGGTGTGCGAAATCATAGAATGGAGGTTTGTGAAGTCACAGAATGGAGGTGTGTGAAGTCATAGAATGGAGGTGTGTGAAGTCACAGAATGGAGGTGTGTGAAGTCACAGAATGGAGGTGTGTGAACTAAGAATGGAGATGTGTGAAGTCACAGAATGGATTTGTGTGAAGTCATAGAATTGAGGTGTGTGAAATCACAGAATGGATGTGTGTGAATTCATAGAATGGAGGTGTGACATCTCAGAATGGAGGTGTGTGAAGTCATAGAATGGAGGTGTGTGAAGTCATAGAACGGAGTTGTGTTACATCATATAATGGAGGTGTGTGAAGTCACATAATGGAGTGTGTGAAGTCAGAATGGAGGTGTGAAGTCATAGAAAGGAGGTGTGGGAAGTCATAGAATGGAGGAGTGTGAAGTCATAGATTGGAGGTGATTGAAGTCACAGATTCGAGGTCTGTGAAGTCATAGAATGGAGGTGTGTGAAGTCGAATGGAGGTATGTGAAGTCATAGAATGTAGGTGTGTGAACTCATAGAATGGAGGGCTGTGACGTCCCAATGGAAGTGTGTGAAGTCATAGAATGTAGGTGTGTGAAGTCACAGAATGGAAGTGTGTGAAGTCAAAATGGAGGTGTGTGACGTCCTAAAATGGAGGTGTGAGAAGTCATAGAATGGAGGTGTCTGAAATCATAGAATAGAGGTTTGTGAAGTCACAGAATGGAGTTGTGTGAACTCAGAATGGAGGTTTGTGAAGGCACAGAATGGAGGTGTTTGAAGTCATCGCATGAATGTATGTGAAATCATAGAATGGAAGTGTGTGAAGTCATAGAATGGAGGTGTGCGAAGTCAAACAATGAAAGTGTGTGAAGTCATAGAATGGAGGTGTGTGAAGTCAAAGAAGAGAGGTGTGTGAAGTCACATAATGGAGGTGTGAGAAGTCAAAATGGAGGTGTGTGACGTCATAAAATGGAGGTGTGTGAAGTCATAGATTGGAGGTGTGTGAAATCATAGAATGGAGGTTTGTGAAGTCACAGAACGGAGGTGTGTGAAGTCACAGAATGGAGGTTTGTGAAGTCATAGAATGGAGGTAGGTGAAGTCACAGAATGGAGGTGTGTGAAGTCATAGAATGGAGGTGTGTGAAGTCACAAAATGGAGGTGTGTGAAGTCACAGAATGGAGGTGTATGAACTCAGAATGGAGATGTGTGAAGTCACAGAATGGAGTTGTGTGAAGTCATAGAATTGAGGTGTGTGAAATCACAGAATGGAGGTGTGTGAATTCATAGAATGGAGGTGTGACATCTCAGAGTGAGGGGTGTGAAATCGCAGAATGGAGGTGTGTGAGGTCACAGAGTGGAGGTGTGTGAACTCACAATGCAGGTGTGTGAAGTCACGGAATGGCGGTGTGTGAAGTCATAGAATGGAAGTGTGTGAAGTCATAGAATGGAGGTGTGTGAAGTCATAGTTTGGAGGTGTGTGAAATCATAGAATGGAGGTTTGTGAAGTCACAGAATGGAGGTGTGTGAAGTCACAGAATGGAGGTGTGTGAAGTCATAGAATGGAGGTATGTGAAGTCAAATTGGAGGGGTGTGAAGTCGGAGAATGGAGGTGTGGGAAGTCACAGAAGGGAGGTGGGTGAAGTCACAGAATGGAGGTGTGTGAAGTCAAAGAATGGAGGTGTGTGAAGTCACAGAATGGACGGGTATGATTTCATAGAATGGAGGAGTGTGAAGTCGCAGAATTGAGGTGTTTGAAGTTATATATTGGAGGTGTGTGAAGTCAAAATGGATGTGTGAAGTCATAGAATGGAGGTGTGTGAAGTCGTAGAATGGAGGTGTGTGAAGTCACAGAATGGAGCTGTGTGAAGTCACAGAATGGAGGTGTGTGAAGTCACAGAATGGAGGTGTGTGAAGTCAAAGAATGGAGGTGTGTGAAGTCATAGAATGGAGGTTTGTGAAGTCATAGAATATATGTTTGTGAAGTAAGAATGAAGGTGTGTGAAGTCTTAGAATGGAGGTGTGTGAAGTCACATAATGGAGGTGTGTGAAGTCAGAATGGAGGTGTGTGAAGTCGAATGAAGGTGTGTGAAGTCATAGAATGTAGGTGTGTGAACTAATAGAATGGAGGTGTGTGACGTCACAATGGAAGTGTGTGAAGTCATAGAATGGAGGTGTGTGAAGTCACAAAATGGAAGTGTGTGAAGTCAAAACGGACGTGTGTGACATCCTAAAATGGAGGTGTGTGAAGTCATAGAATGGAGGTGTGTGAAATCATAGAATAGAGGTTTGGGAAGTCACAGAATGGAGGTGTGTGAACTCAGAATGGAGGTGTGTGAATTCACAGAATGGAGGTGTGTGAAGTCATCGCATGAAGGTATGTGAAATCATAGAATGGAGGTGTGTGAAGTCACAGAATGAAAGTGTGTGAAGTCAAAGTGGAGGTGTGTGACGTCCTAAAATGGAGGTGTGTGAAATCATAGAATAGAGGTTTGTGAAGTCACAAAATGGAGGTGTGTGAACTCAGAATGGAGGTGTGTGAAGTCACAGAATGGAAGTGTGTGAAGTCAAAACGGAGGTGTGTGAAGTCAAAGAATGGAGGTGTGTGAAGTCTCAGAATGGTGGTGTGTGAAATCAAAATGGTGGTGTGTGAAGTCACAAATGGAGGTGTGTGAAGTCACAGAATGTAGGTGTGTGAAGTCAAAATGGAGGTGTGTGTAGTCAAAGAATGGAGGTGTGTGAACTCATAGAATGTAGGTGTGTGAAGTCATGGAATGGAGGTGTGTGAAGTCAAACATTGGAAGTGTGGGAAGTTACAGAAAGAAGATGTGTGAAGTCATACAATGGAGGTGTGTGAAGTCAGAATGCAGGTGTGGGAAGTCATAGAATGGAGGTGTGTGAAGTCATAGAATGGAGGTGTGTGAAGTCATAGAATGGAAGTGTGTGAAGTCATAGAATGGAGGTGTGTGAAGTCATAGAATGGAGGTGGGTGAAGTCACGGAAGGGAGATGTGTGAAGTCAAAAAGGTGGGGTAAAAAGTCACAAATGTAAGTGTGTGAAGTCACAGAATGGAGGTGTGTAGTCAAAATGGTTGTGTGTGAAGTCAAAGAATGTAGATGTGTGAAGTCATCGAATGGAGGTGTGTGAAGTCACAGAATGGAGGCATGTGAAGTCAGAATAAAGGTGTGCGAAGTCATAGAATGGAGGTGTGTGAAGTCAGAATGGAGGTGTGTGAAGTCATAGAATGGAGGTGTGTGAAGTCAGAATAGAGGTGTGTGAAGTCATAGAATGGAGGTGTGTGAAGTCACAGAATGGAGGTGTGGGAAGTCACAGAATGGAAGTGTCTGAAGTCATAGAATGGAGGTGTGTGAAGTCATAGAATGGATGGTATGAACTCAT
The DNA here is from genome assembly GCA_024803745.1 of Megascapheus bottae. Lineage (NCBI taxonomy): Eukaryota > Metazoa > Chordata > Mammalia > Rodentia > Geomyidae > Megascapheus > Megascapheus bottae. Next base: position 914,219 of record JANJXV010000344.1, read on the forward strand.
AGAATGGAGGTGTGTGAAGTCACAGAATTGAGGTGTTTGAAGTCATATATAGGAGGTGTGTGAAGTCAAAATGGATGTGTGAATTCATAGAATGCAGGTGTGTGAAGTCACAGAATTGAGGTGTTTGAAGTCATATATAGGAGGTGTGTAAAGTCAAAATGGATGTATGAATTCATAGAATGGAGGTGTGTGAAACCATAGAATGAGGGTGTGTGAGGTCATAGAATGGAGGTGTGTGAAGTCACAGAATGGAGGTGTGTGAAGTCATAGAATGGAGGTGTGTGAAGTCATAGAATGGAAGTGTGTGAAGTCACAGAATGGAGGTGTGTGAAGTCAGAGAATGGAGGTGTGTGACGTCATATAATGGAGGTGTGTGAAGTCACATAATGGAGTGTGTGAAGTCAGAATGGAGGTGTGAAGTCATAGAAAGGAGGTGTGGGAAGTCATAGAATGGAGGAGTGTGAAGTCATAGATTGGAGGTGAGTGAAGTCACAGATTCGAGGTCTGTGAAGTCATAGAATGGAGGTGTGTGAAGTCGAATGAAGGTATGTGAAGTCATAGAATGTAGGTGTGTGAACTCATAGAATGGAGGTCTGTGACGTCCCAATGGAAGTGTGTGAAGTCATAGAATGGAGGTGTGTGAAGTCACAGAATGGAAGTGTGTGAAGTCAAAATGGAGGTGTGTGACGTCCTAAAATGGAGGTGTGAGAAGTCATAGAATGGAGGTGTGTGAAATCATAGAATAGAGGTTTGTGAAGTCACAGAATGGAGGTGAGTGAACACAGAATGGAGGTGTGTGAAGGCACAGAATGGAGGTGTGTGAAGTCATCGCATGAATGTATGTGAAATCATAGAATGGAAGTGTGTGAAGTCATAGAATGGAGGTGTGCGAAGTCATACAATGAAGGTGTGTGAAGTCATAGAATGGAGGTGTGTGAAGTCACATAATGGAGGTGTGAGAAGTCAAAATGGAGGTGTGTGACGTCATAAAATGGAGGTGTGTGAAGTCATAGATTGGAGGTGTGTGAAATCATAGAATGGAGGTTTGTGAAGTCACAGAACGGAGGTGTGTGAAGTCACAGAATGGAGGATTGTGAAGTCATAGAATGGAGGTAGGTGAAGTCACAGAATGGAGGTGTGTGAAGTCATAGAATGGAGGTGTGTGAAGTCACAAAATGGAGGTGTGTGAAGTCACAGAATGGAGGTGTATGAACTCAGAATGGAGATGTGTGAAGTCACAGAATGGAGTTGTGTGAAGTCATAGAATTGAGGTGTGTGAAATCACAGAATGGAGGTGTGTGAATTCATAGAATGGAGGTGTGACATCTCAGAATGAGGGGTGTGAAACCGCAGAATGGAGGTGTGTGAGGTCACAGAATGGAGGTGTGTGAACTCACAATGCAGGTGTGTGAAGTCACGGAATGGCGGTGTGTGAAGTCATAGAATGGAAGTGTGTGAAGTCATAGAATGGAGGTGTGTGAAGTCACAGAAGGGACTTGTGTGGAGTCACATAATGGAGGTGTGTGAAGTCACATAATGGAGGTGTGTGACGTCATAAAATGTAGGTGTGTGAAGTCATAGTTTGGAGGTGTGTGAAATCATAGAATGGAGGTTTGTGAAGTCACAGAATGGAGGTGTGTGAAGTCACAGAATGGAGGTGTGTGAAGTCATAGAATGGAGGTGTGTGAAGTCAAATTGGAGGGGTGTGAAGTCGGAGAATGGAGGTGTGGGAAGTCACAGAAGGGAGGTGGGTGAAGTCACAGAATGGAGGTGTTTGAAGTCAAAGAATGGAGGTGTGTGAAGTCACAGAATGGACGAGTATGATTTCATAGAATGGAGGAGTGTGAAGTCGCAAAATTGAGGTGTTTGAAGTTATATATTGGAGGTGTGTGAAGTCAAAATGGATGTGTGAAGTCATAGAATGGAGGTGTGTGATGTCTTAGAATGGAGGTGTGTGAAGTCACAGAATGGAGCTGTGTGAAGTCACAGAATGGAGGTGTGTGAAGTCACAGAATGGAGGTGTGTGAAGTCAAAAATGGAGGTGTGTGAAGTCACAAAATGGAGGTGTGTGAAGTCATAGAATGGAGGTGTGTGAAGTCATAGAACGGAGTTGTGTGACGTCATATAATGGAGGTGTGTTAAGTCACATAATGGAGGTGTGTGAAGTCAGAATGGAGGTGTGTGAAGTCGAATGAAGGTTTGTGAAGTCATAGAATGTAGGTGTGTGAACTAATAGAATGGAGGTGTGTGACGTCACAATGGAAGTGTGTGAAGTCATAGAATGGAGGTGTGTGAAGTCACAAAATGGAAGTGTGTGAAGTCAAAACGGACGTGTGTGACGTCCTAAAATGGAGGTGTGTGAAGTCATAGAATGGAGGTGTGTGAAATCATAGAATAGAGGTTTGGGAAGTCACAGAAAGGAGGTGTGTGAACTCAGAATGGAGGTGTGTGAATTCACAGAATGGAGGTGTGTGAAGTCATCGCATGAAGGTATGTGAAATCATAGAATGGAGGTGTGTGAAGATACAGAATGAAAGTGTGTGAAGTCAAAGTGGAGGTGTGTGACGTCCTAAAATGGAGGTGTGTGAAATCATAGAATAGAGGTTTGTGAAGTCACAAAATGGAGGTGTGTGAACTCAGAATGGAGGTGTGTGAAGTCACAGAATGGAAGTGTGTGAAGTCAAAACGGAGGTGTGTGAAGTCAAAGAATGGAGGTGTGTGAAGTCACAGAATGGTGGTGTGTGAAATCAAAATGGTGGTGTGTGAAGTCACAAATGGAGGTGTGTGAAGTCACAGAATGTAGGTGTGTGAAGTCAAAATGGAGGTGTGTGTAGTCAAAGAATGGAGGTGTGTGAACTCATAGAATGGAGGTGTGTGAAGTCATGGAATGGAGGTGTGTGAAGTCAAACATTGGAAGTGTGGGAAGTTACAGAAAGAAGATGTGTGAAGTCATACAATGGAGGTGTGTGAAGTCAGAATGCAGGTGTGGGAAGTCATAGAATGGAGGTGTGTGAAGTCATAGAATGGAGGTGTGTGAAGTCATGGAATGTAGGTGTGTGAAGTCAAAGAATGAAGGTGTGTGAAGTCAAACAATAAAGGTGTGTGAAGTCACAGAATGGAGGTGTGTGAACTCATAGAATGGAGGTGCATGAAGACAAAGAATGGAGGTGTGTGAATTCATCGAATGGAGGTGTGTGAATTCACAGAATGGAGGTATGTGAAGTCATATAATGGAGGTGTGTGAAGTCACAGAATGGAGGTGTGTGAAGTCAGAATGGAGTTGTGTGAAGTCATAGAATGGAGGTGTGTGAAGTCAGAATGGAGGTGTGTGAAGTCAAAGAATGGAGGTGTGTGAAGTCAGAATGGAGGTGTGTGAACTCATGGAATGGAGGTGTGTGAAGTCACAATGGAGGTGGGTGAAGTCATAGAATGGAGGTGTGTGAAGTCACAGAATGGAGGTGTGTGAAGTCATAGAATGGAGCTGTGTGAAGTCAGATTGGAGGTGTGTGAAGTCACAGAATGGAGGTGTGGGAACTCAGAATGGCGGTTTGTGAAGTCACAGAATGGAGGTGTGTGAAGTCATAGAATGGAGGTGTATGAAGTCATTGAATGGATGTGTGTGAAGTCATAATGGAGGTGTGTGAATTCACAGAATTGAGGAGTGTGAAGTCACAGAATGGAGGTGTGTGAAGTCATAGAATGGAGGTGTGTGAAGTCATAGAATGGAGGTGTGTGAAGTCATAGAATGGAAGTGTGTGAAGGCACAGAATGGAGGTGTGTGAAGTCATAGAATGGAGCTGTATGAAGTCAGAATGGAGGTGTGTGAAGTCACAGAATGGAGGTGTTTGAACTCAGAATGGAGGTGTGTGAAGTGACAGAATGGAGGTGTGTTAAGTCACAGAGTGGAGGTGTGTGATCTCAGAATGGAGGTGTGTGAAGTCACAGAATCTACGTGTGTGAAGTCATAGATTGGAGGTGTGTGAAGTCATTGAATGGAGGTGTGTGAAGTCATAATGGAGGCGTGTGAAGTCACAGAATTGAGGTGTGTGAAGTCACAGAACGGAGGGGTGTGAAGTCATAGAATGGAAGTGTGTGAAGTCAGAACGGAGGTGTGTGAACTCAGATTGGAGGTGTGGGAAGTCACAATGGAGGTGTGTGAAGCTATAGAATGGAGGTTTGTGAAGTCACAGAATGGAGGGGTGTGAAGTCAAAGACTGGAGGTGTATGAAGTCATAGAATGGAGGTGTGTGAAGTCATAGATTGGAGGTGTGTGAAGTCACAGAATGAAGGTGCGTTAAGTCACAGAATGGAGGTTTGTGAACTCAGAATGGAGGTGTGTGAAGTCACAGAATGGAGGTGTGGGAAGTCATAGAATGGAGTTGTGTGAAGTCACAGAATGGAGTTGTGTGAATTAATAGAATGGAGGTGTGAGAAATCATAGAATGGAGGTGTGTGAAGTCACAGAATTGAGGTGTGTGAACTCACAGAATGGAGGTGTGTGAACTCACAGAATGGAGGGTTGTGAACTCACAATGGAGGTGTGTGAAGTCAAAGAATGGAGGTGTGTGAAGTCATAGAATCGAATTGTGTGAAGTCATAGAATGGAGGTGTGTGAAGTGAGAATTGAGGTGTGTGAAGTCACGGAATTGAGGTGTGTGAACTCAGAATGGAGGTGTGTGAAGTCACAGAATGGAGGTGTGTGAAGTCATAGAATGGACGTGTGTGAAGTCATAGAATGGATGTTTCTGAAGTAGAATGAAGGTGTGTGAAGTCATAGAATGGAGGTGTGTGAAGTCAAAATGGAGGTGTGTGAACTCATAAAATGGAGATATGTGAAGTCATGGAATGGAGGTGAGTGAAGTCCAAGAATATAGGTGTTGAAGTCAAACAATGGTGGTGTGTGAAGTCACAGAATGCAGGTGTGTTAAGTCAAAGAATGGAAGTGTGTGAAGTCAAAATGGAGGTGTGTGAAGTCACAGAATGAAGGTGTCTGAAGTCTGAATGCAGCTGTGTGAAGCCATAGAATGGAGGTGTGTGAAGTCAGAATGGAGGTGTGTGAATTCATAGAATGGAGGTGTGTGAATTCATAGAATGGAAGAGTATGAAATCATAGAATGGAGGTGTGTGAAGTCAAAGAATTGAGGTTTGTGAAGTCAGAATGGAGGTGTGTGAAGTCAGGATGGAGGTGGCTGATGTCACAGAATAGAGGTGTGGGAACTCAGAATGGAGGTGTGTGGTCTCAGAACGGAGGTTTGTGAAGTCATAGAATGGAGGTGCGTGAAGTCATAGAATGGATGTTTCTGAAGTGAGAATGAAGGTGTATGAAGTCAAAGAGTGGAGGTGTGTGAAGTGAAAATGGAGGTGTGTGAACTCGTAGAATGGAGGTGTGTGAACTCATAGAATGGAGGTGTGTGAAGTCATGGAATGTAGGTGTGTGAAGTCTAAGAATGAAGGTGTGTGAAGTCAAACAATAAAGGTGTGTGAAGTCACAGAATGGAGGTGTGTGAACTCATAGAATGGAGGTGCATGAAGACAAAGAATGGAGGTGTGTGAATTCATCGAATGGAGGTGTGTGAAGTCATGGAATGGAGGTGTGTGAAGTCAGGTGGAGTTGTGTGAAGTCATAGAATGGAGGTGTGTGAAGTCAGAATGGAGGTGTGTGAAGTCATAGAATGGAGGTGTGTGAAGTCAGAATGGAGGTGTGTGAACTCATAGAATGGAGGTGTGTGAAGTCAAAATGCAGGTGTGCGAAGTCATAGAATGGAGGTTTGTGAGGTCATAGAATGCAGGTGTGTGAAGTCACAGAATGGAGGTGTGTGAAGTCATAGAATGGAGGTGTGTGTAGTCACAGAATAGAGGTGTGTGACATCATAGAATGGAGGTTTGGGAAGTCATAGATTTTAGGTGTGTGAAGTCATAGAATGGAGGTGTGTGAAGTCACAGAATGGAGGTGTGTGAACTAACAAAATGGAGGTGTGTGAACTCAGAATGGAGGTGTGTGAAGTCATAGAATGGAGGTGTGTGTAGTCACAGAATAGAGGTGTGTGACGTCATAGAATGGAGTTGTGTGAAGTCACAGAATTGAGGTGTGTGAAGTCAGAATGGAGGTGTGTGAAGTCAGAATGGAGGTTTGTGAAGTCATAGAATGGAGGTGTGTGAATTCACAATGCATTTGTGTGAACTCATAGAATAGAGGTCTGTGAAGTCACAATGTAGGTGTGTGAAGTCACAGAATGGAGGTGTGTGAAGTCATAGAATGGAGGTGTGTGAAGTCAGAATGGAGGTGTGTAAACTCATAGAATGGAGGTGTGTGAAGTCACAATGGAGGTGTGTGAAGTCATAGAATGGAGGTGTGTGAAGTCACAGAATGGAGGTGTGTGAAGACATGGAATGGAGCTGTGTGAAGTCAGATTGGAGGTGTGTGAAGTCACAGAATGGAGGTGTGTGAACTCAGAATGGAGGTGTGTGAAGTCACAGAATGGAGGTGTGTGAAGTCATAGAATGGAGGTGTGTGAAGTCATAGAATGGAGGTGTGTGAAGTCATAGAATGCATGTTTGTTAAGTAAGAATGAAGGTGTGTTAAGTCATAGAATGGAGGTGTGTGAAGGCACAGAATGGAGGTGTGTGAAGTCATAGAATGGAGCTGTGTGAAGTCAGAATGGAGGTGTGTGAAGTCACAGAATGGAGGTGTGCGAACTCAGAATGGAGGTGTGTGAAGTCACAGAATGGAGGTGTGTTAAGTCACAGAACGCAGGTGTTTGAACTCAGAATCGAGGTGTGTGAAGTCACAGAATGGAGGTGTGTGAAGTCATAGAATGGAGGTGTGTGAAATCATAGAATGGAGGTGTGGGAAGTCAGAGAATGGAGCTGTGTGAAGTCAGAATCGAGGTGTGCGACGTCACAGAATGGAGGTGTGTGAAGTCATTTTATGGAGCTCTGTGAAGTCAGAATTCAGGTGTGTGAAGTCACAGAATGGAGGTGTGTGAAGTCATAGAATGGAGGTGTGTGAAGTCAGAACGGAGGTGTGTGAACACAGATTGGAGGTGTGGGAAGTCACAATGGAGGTGTGTGAAGTTATAGAACGGAGGTGTGTGAAGTCACAGAATGGAGGGGTGTGAAGTCAAAGACTGGAGGTGTGTGAAGTCATAGTATGGAGGAGTGTGAACTCATAGAATGGAGGTGTGTGAAGTCATAGAATTGAGGTGTGTGAAGTCACAGAATGAAGGTGCGTTAAGTCACAGAATGGAGGTTTGTGAACTCAGAATGGAGGTGTGTGAAGTCACAGAATGGAGGTGTGGGAAGTCATAGCATGAAGTTGTGTGAAGTCACAGAATGGAGGTGTGTGAATTAATAGAATGGAGGTGTGAGAAATCATAGAATGGAGGTGTGTAAAGTCACAGAATGGAGGTGTGTGAAGTCACAGAATGGAGGTGTGTGAAGTCACAGAATGGAGGTGTGTGAACTCACAATGGAGGTGTGTGAAGTCAAAGAATGGAGGTGTGTGAAGTCATAGAATGGAATTGTGTGAAGTCACAGAATGCAGGTGTGTTAAGTCAAAGAATGGAAGTGTGTGAAGTCAAAATGGAGGTGTGTGAAGTCACAGAATGGAGGTGTGTGAAGTCACAGAATGGAGGTGTGTGAGGTCATAGAATGGAGTTGTGTGAACTCATACAATTTAGGTGTGTGAAGTCATAGAATGGAGGTGTGTGAAGTCTGAGAATGTAGGTGTGTGAAATCACAAAATGGAGGTGTGTGAACTCAGAATCGAGGTGTGTGAAGTCACAGAATGGAGGTGTGTGAAGTCATAGAATGGAGGTGTGTGAAGTCACACAATGGGGGTGTGTGAAGTCATAGAATGGAGGTGTGTGAAGTCATAGAATGGAGGTGTGTGAAGTCACAGAATGGAGGTGTGTGAAGTCAGAATAGATGTGTGCGAAGTCATAGAATGGAGCTGTGTGAAGTCAGAATGGAGCTGTGTGAAGTCATAGAATGGAGGTGAGTGAAGTCAGAATGGCGGTGTGTGAAGTCATAGAATGATGGTGTTTGAAGTCACAATGGAGGTGTGTGAGGTCATAGAATGGAGGTGTGTGAAGTCAGATTGGAGGTGTGTGAAGTCATAGAATGGAGGTGTGTCAACTCAGAAAGGAGGTGTGTGAAGTCATAGAATGGAGGTGTGTGAAGTCACAGAATGGAGGTGTGGGAAGTGACAGAATAGAGGTGTGTGACGTCACAGAATGGAGGTGTTTGAAGTCATATATTGGAGGTGTGTGAAGTCAAAATGCATGTGTGATGTCACAGAATGGAGGTTTGTGAAGTCATAGAATGGAGGTGTGTGAATGTTTCTGAAGTAAAAATGAAGGTGTGTGAAGTCATGGAATGGAGGTGTGTGAAGTCACAGAATGGAGGTGTGTTAAGTCAGAATGGAGGTGTGTAGTCATAGATTGGAGGTGGGTGAAGTCATAGAAAGGAGTTGTGGGAAGTCATAGAATGGAGGCGTGTGAAGTCATAGAGTGCAGGTGAGTGAAGTCACAGATTCGAGGTCTGTGAATTCATAGAATGGAGGTGTGTGATGTCAGAATGGAGGTGTGCGAAATCATAGAATAGAGGTTTGTGAAGACAGAATGGAGGTGTGTGAAGTCATAGATGGAGTTGTGTGAAGTCATAGTATGGAGGTGTCTGAAATCATAGAATAGAGTTTTGTGAAGGCACAGAATGGAGCTGTGTGAATTCAGAATGGAGGTGTGTGAAGTCATAGAATGGAGGTGTGTGAAGTCAGAATGGAAATGTGTGAACACATATAATGGAGGTGTGTGCCGTCACAATGGAAGTGTGTGAAGTCATAGAATGGAGGTGTGTGAAGTCACAGAATGGAGGTGTGTGAAGTCATAGAATGGAGGTGTGTGAAGTCACTGAATGGAGGTGTGTGAAGTCATAAAATGGAGGTGTGTGAAGTTATAGAATGGATGTTTGTAAAGTAAAAATGAAGGTGTGTGAAGTCATAGAATGGAGATGTGTGAAGTCAGAATGGAGGTGTGTGAAGTCACAGAATGGAGATGTGTCAACTCAGAATTTAGGTGTGTGAAGTCAAAGAATGGAGTTGTGTGAAGACATAGAATGGAGGAGAGTGAAGTGAAAGAATGGAGGTGTGTGAAGACATAGAATGGAGGTGTGTGAAGTCAAAAATGGAGGTGTGTGAAGTCATAGAATATATGTTTGTGAAGTAAGAATGAAGGTGTGTGAAGGCATAGAATGGAGGTGTTTGAAGTCACAGAATGGAGGTGTGTGAAGGCATAGAATGGAGGTGTGTGAAGTCATAGAATGGAGGTGTGTGAAGTCATATAATGGAGGTGTGTGAAGTCACAGAATGGAGGTGTGTGAAGTCAGAAATGAGGTGTGAAGTCATGGAATGGAGTTGGGTGATGTCATAGAAAGGAGGTGTCTGAAGTCATAGAATGGAGGTGTGTGAAGTCATAGAATGGAGGTGTGTGAGGTCAGAATGGAGGTGTGTGAACTCATACAATGGTAGTGTGTGTAGTCACAATGGAGGTGTGTGAAGTCATAGAATGGAGGTGTGTGAAGTCACAGAATGGACGTGTGTGAAGTCATAGAACGGAGGTGTGTGAAGTCATAGAATGGAGGTGTGTGAAGTCACAGAATGGAGGTGGGGGAAGTCACAGATTGGAGGGTGTAAAGTTCCAGAATTGAGGTGTGTGAACTCAGAATGGAGGTGTGTAAAGTCACAGAATGGAGGTGTGTGAAGTCATAGAATGGAAGTGTGTGAAGTCATAAAACGGAGGTGTGTGAAGTCACAGAATGGACGGTTTGAAATCATAGAATGGAGGTGTGTGAAGTCACAGAATTGAGATGTTTGAAGTCATATATTGGAGGTGTGTGAAGTCAAAATGGATGTGTGAAGTCATAGAATGGAGGTGTGTGAAATCATAGAATGAGGGTGTGTGAGGTCATAGAATGGAGGTTTGTGAAGTCACAGAATGGAGGTGTGTGAAATCATAGAATGAAGGTGTGTGAAGTCATAGAATGGAAATGTGTGAAGTCACAGAATGGAGGTGTGTGAAGTCACAGAATGGAGATGTGTGAAATCACAGAATAGAGGTGTGTGAACTCAGAATGGAAGTGTGTGAAGTCAGAGAATGGAGGTGTGTGAAGTCATAGAATGGAAGTGTGTGAAGTCATAGAATGGAAGTGTGTGAAGTCAGAATGGAGGTGTGTGAAGTCACAGAATGGAGGTTTGTGAAGTCATAGAATGGAGGTGTGTGAAGTCATAGAATGGATGTTTCTGAAGTAAGAATGAAGGTGTGTGAAGTCATAGAATGGAGGTGTGTGAAGTCATAGAATGGAGGTGTGTGAAGTCACAGAATGGAGGTGTGTGAAGTCAGAATGGAGGTGTGTAGTCATAGATTGGAGGTGGGTGAAGTCATAGAAAGAGGTGTGGGTAGTCATAGAGTGCAGGTGAGTGAAGTCACAGATTCGAGGTCTGTGAAATCATAGAATGGAGGTGTGTGATGTCAGATTGGAGGTGCGTGAATTCAAAGAATGTAGGTGTGTGAAGTCTTTGAATGGAGGTGTGTGAAATCACAGAATGGAGGTGTGTGAAATCAGAAGAGAGGTGTGCGAAGTCATAGAATGGAGGTGTGTGAAGTCAGAATGGAGGTGTATGAAGTCATAGAATGGAGGTGTGTGAAGTCAGAATAGAGGTGTGTGAAGTCATATAATGGAGGTGTGTGAAGTCACAGAATGGAGGTGTGTGAAGTCAGAATGGAGGTGTGAAGTCATAGAATGGAGATGGGTGAAGTCATAGAAAGGAGGTGTGTGAATTCATAGAATGGAGGTGTGTGAAGTCACAGAATGGATGTGTGTGAAGTCATAGAATGGAGGTGTGTGAAGTCATAGAATGGAGGTGTGTGAAGTCACAGAATGGAGGTGGGGGAAGTCACAGATTGGAGGTGTGTGAAGTCCCAGAATTGAGGTGTGTGAACTCAGAATGGAGGTGTGTAAAGTCACAGAATGGAGGTGTGTGAAGTCATAGAATGGAAGTGTGTGAAGTCATAAAACGGAGGTGTGTGAAGTCACAGAAAGGACGGTTTGAAATCATAGAATGGAGGTGTGTGAAGTCACAGAATTGACGTGTTTGAAGTCATAAATTGGAGGTGTGTGAAGTCAAAATGGATGTGTGAGGTCATAGAATGGAGGTTTGTGAAGTCACAGAATGGAGGTGTGTGAAATCATAGAATGAAGGTGTGTGAAGTCATAGAATGGAAGTGTGTGAAGTCACAGAATGGAGGTGTGTGAAGTCACAGAATGGAGGTGTATGAAGTCATAGAATGGAGGTGTGTTAAGTCACAATAGAAGTGTGTGAAATCATAGAATGGAGGTGTGTGACGTCACAGAATGGAGGTGTGGGAAGTGACCGAATAGAGGTGTGTGATGTCACAGATTGGAGGTGTGTGAACTCAGAATGGAGGTGTGTAAAGGCACAGAATGGAGGTGTGTGAAGTCATAGAATGGAAGTGTGTGAAGTCATAGAATGGAGCTGTGTGAAGTCACAGAATGGACGTTATGAAGTCATAGAATAGCGCTGTGTGAAGTCACAGACTTGAGGTGTTTGAAGTCATATATTGGAGGTGTGTGAAGTCAAAATGCATGTGTGAAGTCACAGAATGGAGGTTTGTGAAGTCATAGAATGGAGGTGTGTGAATGTTTCTGAAGTAAAAATAAAGGTGTGTGAAGTCATGGAATGGAGGTGTGTGAAGTCACAGAATGGAGGTATGTGAAGTCAGAATGGAGGTGTGTAGTCATAGATTGGAGGTGGGTGAAGTCATAGAAAGGAGGTTGGGAAGTCATAGAATGGAGGAGTGTGAAGTCAAAGAATTGAGGTTTGTGAAGTCAGAATGGAGGTGTGTGAAGTCAGGATGGAGGTGGCTGATGTCACAGAATGGAGGTGTGGGAACTCAGAATGGAGGTGTGTGGTCTCAGAACGGAGGTTTGTGAAGTCATAGAATGGAGGTGCGTGAAGTCATAGAATGGATGTTTCTGAAGTGAGAATGAAGGTGTATGAAGTCAAAGAGTGGAGGTGTGTGAAGTGAAAATGGAGGTGTGTGAACTCATAGAATGGAGGTGTGTGAACTCATAGAATGGAGGTGTGTGAAGTCATGGAATGTAGGTGTGTGAAGTCAAAGAATGGAGGTGTGTGAAGTCAAACAATAAAGGTGTGTGAAGTCACAGAATGGAGGTGTGTGAACTCATAGAATGGAGGTGCATGAAGACAAAGAATGGAGGTGTGTGAATTCATCGAATGGAGGTGTGTGAAGTCATGGAATGGAGGTGTGTGAAGTCAGATGGAGTTGTGTGAAGTGATAGAATGGAGGTGTGTGAAGTCAGAATGGAGGTGTGTGAAGTCATAGAATGGAGGTGTGTGAAGTCAGAATGGAGGTGTGTGAACTCATAGAATGGAGGTGTGTGAAGTCAAAATGCAGGTGTGCGAAGTCATAGAATGGAGGTTTGTGAGGTCATAGAATGCAGGTGTGTGAAGTCACAGAATGGAGGTTTGTGAAGTCATAGAATGGAGGTGTGTGTAGTCACAGAATAGAGGTGTGTGACGTCATAGAATGGAGGTTTGGGAAGTCATAGACTTTAGGTGTGTGAAGTCATAGAATGGAGGTGTGTGAAGTCACAGAATGGAGGTGTGTGAACTAACAAAATGGAGGTGTGTGAACTCAGAATGGAGGTGTGTGAAGTCATAGAATGGAGGTGTGTGTAGTCACACAATAGAGGTGTGTGACATCATAGAATGGAGTTGTGTGAAGTCACAGAATTGAGGTGTGTGAAGTCAGAATGGAGGTGTATGAAGTCAGAATGGAGGTTTGTGAAGTCATAGAATGGAGGTGTGTGAATTCACAATTCATTTGTGTGAACTCATAGAATAGAGGTCTGTGAAGTCACTATGTAGGTGTGTGAAGTCACAGAATGGAGGTGTGTGAAGTCATAGAATGGAGGTGTGTGAAGTCAGAATGGAGGTGTGTAAACTCATAGAATGGAGGTGTGTGAAGTCACAACGGAGGTGTGTGAAGTCATAGAATGGAGGTGTGTGAAGTCACAGAATGGAGGTGTGTGAAGTCATGGAATGGAGCTGTGTGAAGTCAGATTGGAGGTGTGTGAAGTCACAGAATGGAGGTGTGTGAACTCAGAATGGAGGTGTGTGAAGTCACAGAATGGAGGTGTGTGAAGTCATAGAATTGAGCTGTGTGAAGTCATAGAATGGAGGTGTGTGAAGTCATAGAATGGATGTTTGTTAAGTAAGAATGAAGGTGTGTTAAGTCATAGAATGGAGGTGTGTGAAGGCACAGAATGGAGGTGTGTGAAGTCATAGAATGGAGCTGTGTGAAGTCAGAATGGAGGTGTGTGAAGTCACAGAATGGAGGTGTGCGAACTCAGAATGGAGGTGTGTGAAGTCACAGAATGGAGGTGTGTTAAGTCACAGAACGCAGGTGTTTGAACTCAGAATCGAGGTGTGTGAAGTCACAGAATGGAGGTGTGTGAAGTCATAGAATGGAGGTGTGTGAAATCATAGAATGGAGGTGTGGGAAGTCAGAGAATGGAGCTGTGTGAAGTCAGAATCGAGGTGTGCGACGTCACAGAATGGAGGTGTGTGAAGTCATTTTATGGAGCTCTGTGAAGTCAGAATTCAGGTGTGTGAAGTCACAGAATGGAGGTGTGTGAAGTCATAGAATGGAGGTGTGTGAAGTCAGAACGGAGGTGTGTGAACACAGATTGGAGGTGTGGGAAGTCACAATGGAGGTGTGTGAAGTTATACAACGGAGGTGTGTGAAGTCACAAAATGGAGGGGGGTGAAGTCAAAGACTGGAGGTGTGTGAAGTCATAGTATGGAGGAGTGTGAACTCATAGAATGGAGGTGTGTGAAGTCATAGAATGGAGGTGTGTGAAGTCACAGAATGAAGGTGCGTTAAGTCACAGAATGGAGGTATGTGAACTCAGAATGTAGGTGTGTGAAGTCACAGAATGGAGGTGTGGGAAGTCATAGCATGAAGTTGTGTGAAGTCACAGAATGGAGGTGTGTGAATTAATAGAATGGAGGTGTGAGAAATCATAGAATGGAGGTGTGTAAAGTCACAGAATGGAGGTGTGTGAAGTCACAGAATGGAGGTGTGTGAAGTCAGAGAATGAGGTGTGTGAACTCACAATGGAGGTGTGTGAAGTCAAAGAATGGAGGTGTGTGAAGTCATAGAATGGAATTGTGTGAAGTCACAGAATGCAGGTGTGTTAAGTCAAAAAATGAAAGTGTGTGAAGTCAAAATGGAGGTGTGTGAAGTCACAGAATGGAGGTGTGTTAAGTCAAAGAATGGAAGTGTGTGAAGTCAAAATGGAGGTGTGTGAAGTCACAGAATGGAGGTGTGTGAAGTCACAGAATGGAGGTGTGTGAGGTCATAGAATGGAGTTGTGTGAACTCATACAATTTAGGTGTGTGAAGTCATAGAATGGAGGTGTGTGAAGTCTGAGAATGTAGGTGTTTGAAATCACAAAATGGAGGTGTGTGAACTCAGAATCGAGGTGTGTGAAGTCACAGAATGGAGGTGTGTGAAGTCATAGAATGGAGGTGTGTGAAGTCACACAATGGGGGTGTGTGAAGTCATAGAATGGAGGTGTGTGAAGTCATAGAATGGAGGTGTGTGAAGTCACAGAATGGAGGTGTGTGAAGTCAGAATAGATGTGTGCGAAGTCATAGAATGGAGCTGTGTGAAGTCAGAATGGAGCTGTGTGAAGTCATAGAATGGAGGTGAGTGAAGTCAGAATGGCGGTGTGTGAAGTCATAGAATGATGGTGTTTGAAGTCACAATGGAGGTGTGTGAGGTCATAGAATGGAGGTGTGTGAAGTCTGATTGGAGGTGTGTGAAGTCATAGAATGGAGGTGTGTCAACTCAGAAAGGAGGTGTGTTAAGTCATAGAATGGAGATGTGTGAAGTCACAGAATGGAGGTGTGGGAAGTGACAGAATAGAGGTGTGTGACGTCACAGAATGGATGTGTGTGAACTCAGAATGGAGGTGTGTAAAGGCACAGAATGGAGGTGTGTGAAGTCATAGAATGGAAGTGTGTGAAGTCATAGAATGGAGCTGTGTGAAGTCACAGAATGGACGTTATGAAGTCATAGAATGGAGTTGTGTGAAGTCACAGAATTGAGGTGTGTGAAGTCAGAATGGAGGTGTGTGAAGTCAGAATGGAGGTTTGTGAAGTCATAGAATGGAGGTGTGTGAATTCACAATGCATTTGTGTGAACTCATAGAATAGAGGTCTGTGAAGTCACAATGTAGGTGTGTGAAGTCACAGAATGGAGGTGTGTGAAGTCATAGAATGGAGGTGTGTGAAGTCAGAATGGAGGTGTGTAAACTCATAGAATGGAGGTGTGTGAAGTCACAATGGAGGTGTGTGAAGTCATAGAATGGAGGTGTGTGAAGTCACAGAATGGAGGTGTGTGAAGACATGGAATGGAGCTGTGTGAAGTCAGATTGGAGGTGTGTGAAGTCACAGAATGGAGGTGTGTGAACTCAGAATGGAGGTGTGTGAAGTCACAGAATGGAGGTGTGTGAAGTCATAGAATGGAGGTGTGTGAAGTCATAGAATGGAGGTGTGTGAAGTCATAGAATGCATGTTTGTTAAGTAAGAATGAAGGTGTGTTAAGTCATAGAATGGAGGTGTGTGAAGGCACAGAATGGAGGTGTGTGAAGTCATAGAATGGAGCTGTGTGAAGTCAGAATGGAGGTGTGTGAAGTCACAGAATGGAGGTGTGCGAACTCAGAATGGAGGTGTGTGAAGTCACAGAATGGAGGTGTGTTAAGTCACAGAACGCAGGTGTTTGAACTCAGAATCGAGGTGTGTGAAGTCACAGAATGGAGGTGTGTGAAGTCATAGAATGGAGGTGTGTGAAATCATAGAATGGAGGTGTGGGAAGTCAGAGAATGGAGCTGTGTGAAGTCAGAATCGAGGTGTGCGACGTCACAGAATGGAGGTGTGTGAAGTCATTTTATGGAGCTCTGTGAAGTCAGAATTCAGGTGTGTGAAGTCACAGAATGGAGGTGTGTGAAGTCATAGAATGGAGGTGTGTGAAGTCAGAACGGAGGTGTGTGAACACAGATTGGAGGTGTGGGAAGTCACAATGGAGGTGTGTGAAGTTATAGAACGGAGGTGTGTGAAGTCACAGAATGGAGGGGTGTGAAGTCAAAGACTGGAGGTGTGTGAAGTCATAGTATGGAGGAGTGTGAACTCATAGAATGGAGGTGTGTGAAGTCATAGAATTGAAGTGTGTGAAGTCACAGAATGAAGGTGCGTTAAGTCACAGAATGGAGGTTTGTGAACTCAGAATGGAGGTGTGTGAAGTCACAGAATGGAGGTGTGGGAAGTCATAGCATGAAGTTGTGTGAAGTCACAGAATGGAGGTGTGTGAATTAATAGAATGGAGGTGTGAGAAATCATAGAATGAAGGTGTGTAAAGTCACAGAATGGAGGTGTGTGAAGTCACAGAATGGAGGTGTGTGAAGTCACAGAATGGAGGTGTGTGAACTCACAATGGAGGTGTGTGAAGTCAAAGAATGGAGGTGTGTGAAGTCATAGAATGGAATTGTGTGAAGTCACAGAATGCAGGTGTGTTAAGTCAAAGAATGGAAGTGTGTGAAGTCAAAATGGAGGTGTGTGAAGTCACAGAATGGAGGTGTGTGAAGTCACAGAATGGAGGTGTGTGAGGTCATAGAATGGAGTTGTGTGAACTCATACAATTTAGGTGTGTAAAGTCATAGAATGGAGGTGTGTGAAGTCTGAGAATGTAGGTGTGTGAAATCACAAAATGGAGGTGTGTGAACTCAGAATCGAGGTGTGTGAAGTCACAGAATGGAGGTGTGTGAAGTCATAGAATGGAGGTGTGTGAAGTCACACAATGGGGGTGTGTGAAGTCATAGAATGGAGGTGTGTGAAGTAATAGAATGGAGGTGTGTGAAGTCACAGAATGGAGGTGTGTGAAGTCAGAATAGATGTGTGCGAAGTCATAGAATGGAGCTGTGTGAAGTCAGAATGGAGCTGTGTGAAGTCATAGAATGGAGGTGAGTGAAGTCAGAATGGCGGTGTGTGAAGTCATAGAATGATGGTGTTTGAAGTCACAATGGAGGTGTGTGAGGTCATAGAATGGAGGTGTGTGAAGTCACAGAATGGAGGTGTGGGAAGTGACAGAATAGAGGTGTGTGACGTCACAGAATGGAGGTGTGTGAACTCAGAATGGAGGTGTGTAAAGGCACAGAATGGAGGTGTGTGAAGTCATAGAATGGAAGTGTGTGAAGTCATAGAATGGAGCTGTGTGAAGTCACAGAATGGACGTTATGAAGTCATAGAATGGAGCTGTGTGAAGTCACAGAATTGAGGTGTTTGAAGTCATATATTGGAGGTGTGTGAAGTCAAAATGCATGTGTGATGTCACAGAATGGAGGTTTGTGAAGTCATAGAATGGAGGTGTGTGAATGTTTCTGAAGTAAAAATGAAGGTGTGTGAAGTCATGGAATGGAGGTGTGTGAAGTCACAGAATGGAGGTGTGTTAAGTCAGAATGGAGGTGTGTAGTCATAGATTGGAGGTGGGTGAAGTCATAGAAAGGAGTTGTGGGAAGTCATAGAATGGAGGCGTGTGAAGTCATAGAGTGCAGGTGAGTGAAGTCACAGATTCGAGGTCTGTGAATTCATAGAATGGAGGTGTGTGATGTCAGAATGGAGGTGTGCGAAATCATAGAATAGAGGTTTGTGAAGACAGAATGGAGGTGTGTGAAGTCATAGATGGAGTTGTGTGAAGTCATAGTATGGAGGTGTCTGAAATCATAGAATAGAGTTTTGTGAAGGCACAGAATGGAGCTGTGTGAATTCAGAATGGAGGTGTGTGAAGTCATAGAATGGAGGTGTGTGAAGTCAGAATGGAAATGTGTGAACTCATATAATGGAGGTGTGTGCCGTCACAATGGAAGTGTGTGAAGTCATAGAATGGAGGTGTGTGAAGTCACAGAATGGAGGTGTGTGAAGTCATAGAATGGAGGTGTGTGAAGTCACTGAATGGAGGTGTGTGAAGTCATAAAATGGAGGTGTGTGAAGTTATAGAATGGATGTTTGTAAAGTAAAAATGAAGGTGTGTGAAGTCATAGAATGGAGATGTGTGAAGTCAGAATGGAGGTGTGTGAAGTCACAGAATGGAGATGTGTCAACTCAGAATTTAGGTGTGTGAAGTCAAAGAATGGAGTTGTGTGAAGACATAGAATGGAGGAGAGTGAAGTGAAAGAATGGAGGTGTGTGAAGACATAGAATGGAGGTGTGTGAAGTCAAAAATGGAGGTGTGTGAAGTCATAGAATATATGTTTGTGAAGTAAGAATGAAGGTGTGTGAAGGCATAGAATGGAGGTGTTTGAAGTCACAGAATGGAGGTGTGTGAAGGCATAGAATGGAGGTGTGTGAAGTCATAGAATGGAGGTGTGTGAAGTCATATAATGGAGGTGTGTGAAGTCACAGAATGGAGGTGTGTGAAGTCAGAAATGAGGTGTGAAGTCATGGAATGGAGTTGGGTGATGTCATAGAAAGGAGGTGTCTGAAGTCATAGAATGGAGGTGTGTGAAGTCATAGAATGGAGGTGTGTGAGGTCAGAATGGAGGTGTGTGAACTCATACAATGGTAGTGTGTGTAGTCACAATGGAGGTGTGTGAAGTCATAGAATGGAGGTGTGTGAAGTCACAGAATGGACGTGTGTGAAGTCATAGAACGGAGGTGTGTGAAGTCATAGAATGGAGGTGTGTGAAGTCACAGAATGGAGGTGGGGGAAGTCACAGATTGGAGGGTGTGAAGTTCCAGAATTGAGGTGTGTGAACTCAGAATGGAGGTGTGTAAAGTCACAGAATGGAGGTGTGTGAAGTCATAGAATGGAAGTGTGTGAAGTCATAAAACGGAGGTGTGTGAAGTCACAGAATGGACGGTTTGAAATCATAGAATGGAGGTGTGTGAAGTCACAGAATTGAGATGTTTGAAGTCATATATTGGAGGTGTGTGAAGTCAAAATGGATGTGTGAAGTCATAGAATGGAGGTGTGTGAAATCATAGAATGAGGGTGTGTGAGGTCATAGAATGGAGGTTTGTGAAGTCACAGAATGGAGGTGTGTGAAATCATAGAATGAAGGTGTATGAAGTCATAGAATGGAAATGTGTGAAGTCACAGAATGGAGGTGTGTGAAGTCACAGAATGGAGATGTGTGAAATCACAGAATAGAGGTGTGTGAACTCAGAATGGAAGTGTGTGAAGTCAGAGAATGGAGGTGTGTGAGGTCACAGAATGGAGGTGTGTGAAGTCATGTATTGGAGGTTTGTGAAGTCATAGAATGGAGGTGTGTGAAGTAATAGAATGGAGGTGTGTGAAGTCAGAACGGAGGTGTGTGAACACAGATTGGAGGTGGGAAGTCACAATGGAGGTGTGTGAAGTTATAGAATGGAGGTGTGTGAAGTCACAGAATAGAGGAGTGTGAAGTCAAAGACTGGAGGTGTGTGAAGTCATAGTATGGAGGTGTGTGAACTCATAGAATTGAGGTGTGTGAAGTCATAGAATGGAGGTGTGTGACGTCACAGAATGAAGGGGCGTTAAGTCACACAATGGAGGTTTGTGAACTCAGAATGGAGGTGTGTGAAGTCACAGAATGGAGGTGTGGGAAGTCATAGAATGGAGTTGTGTGAAGTCACAGAATGGAGGTGTGTGAATTCATAGAATGGAGGTGTGTGAAGTCACAGAATGGAGGTGTGTGAAGTCATAGAATGGAGGTGTGTGAACTCATAGAATTTAGGTGTGTGAAGTCATAGAATGGAGGTGTGTGAAGTCTGAGAATGTAGGTGTGTGAAATCAAAAAATGGAGGTGTGTGAACTCAGAATCGAGGTGTGTGAAGTCACAGAATGGAGGTGTGTGAAGTCATAGAATGGAGGTGTGTGAAGTGACACAATGGGGGTGTGTGAAGTCATAGAATGGAGGTGTGTGAAGTCAGAATGGAGCTGTGTGAAGTCATAGAATGGAGGTGAGTGAAGTCAGAATGGCGGTGTGTGAACTCATAGAATGATGGTGTGTGAAGTCACAATGGAGGTGTGTGAAGTCATAGAATGGAGGTATGTGAAGTCATAGAATGTAGGTGTGTGAAGTCACAGAAAGGAGGCGTGTGAAGTCACAGATTGGAGGTGTGTGAACCCAGAATGGAGGTGTGTGAAGTCACAGAATGGAGGTGTGTGAAGTCATAGAATGGAGGTGTATGAAGTCACAGAATGGATGTGTGTTAAGTCACAGAATGGAGCTGTGTGAAGTCATAGAATGGAGGTGTGTGAAGTCATAGAATGGAGGTGTGTGAAGTCAGAATGGAGGTGTGTGAACTCAAAATGAAGTTGTGTGAGGTCACAGAATGGAGGTGTGGGAAGTCATAGCATGAAGTTGTGTGAAGTCACAGAATGGAGGTGTGTGAATTAATAGAATGGAGGTGTGAGAAATCATAGAATGGAGGTGTGTAAAGTCACAGAATGGAGGTGTGTGAAGTCACAGAATGGAGGTGTGTGAAGTCAGAGAATGAGGTGTGTGAACTCACAATGGAGGTGTGTGAAGTCAAAGAATGGAGGTGTGTGAAGTCATAGAATGGAATTGTGTGAAGTCACAGAATGCAGGTGTGTTAAGTCAAAAAATGAAAGTGTGTGAAGTCAAAATGGAGGTGTGTGAAGTCACAGAATGGAGGTGTGTTAAGTCAAAGAATGGAAGTGTGTGAAGTCAAAATGGAGGTGTGTGAAGTCACAGAATGGAGGTGTGTGAAGTCACAGAATGGAGGTGTGTGAGGTCATAGAATGGAGTTGTGTGAACTCATACAATTTAGGTGTGTGAAGTCATAGAATGGAGGTGTGTGAAGTCTGAGAATGTAGGTGTTTGAAATCACAAAATGGAGGTGTGTGAACTCAGAATCGAGGTGTGTGAAGTCACAGAATGGAGGTGTGTGAAGTCATAGAATGGAGGTGTGTGAAGTCACACAATGGGGGTGTGTGAAGTCATAGAATGGAGGTGTGTGAAGTCATAGAATGGAGGTGTGTGAAGTCACAGAATGGAGGTGTGTGAAGTCAGAATAGATGTGTGCGAAGTCATAGAATGGAGCTGTGTGAAGTCAGAATGGAGCTGTGTGAAGTCATAGAATGGAGGTGAGTGAAGTCAGAATGGCGGTGTGTGAAGTCATAGAATGATGGTGTTTGAAGTCACAATGGAGGTGTGTGAGGTCATAGAATGGAGGTGTGTGAAGTCTGATTGGAGGTGTGTGAAGTCATAGAATGGAGGTGTGTCAACTCAGAAAGGAGGTGTGTTAAGTCATAGAATGGAGGTGTGTGAAGTCACAGAATGGAGGTGTGGGAAGTGACAGAATAGAGGTGTGTGACGTCACAGAATGGAGGTGTGTGAACTCAGAATGGAGGTGTGTAAAGGCACAGAATGGAGGTGTGTGAAGTCATAGAATGGAAGTGTGTGAAGTCATAGAATGGAGCTGTGTGAAGTCACAGAATGGACGTTATGAAGTCATAGAATGGAGTTGTGTGAAGTCACAGAATTGAGGTGTGTGAAGTCAGAATGGAGGTGTGTGAAGTCAGAATGGAGGTTTGTGAAGTCATAGAATGGAGGTGTGTGAATTCACAATGCATTTGTGTGACCTCATAGAATAGAGGTCTGTGAAGTCACAATGTAGGTGTGTGAAGTCACAGAATGGAGGTGTGTGAAGTCATAGAATGGAGGTGTGTGAAGTCAGAATGGAGGTGTGTAAACTCATAGAATGGAGGTGTGTGAAGTCACAATGGAGGTGTGTGAAGTCATAGAATGGAGGTGTGTGAAGTCACAGAATGGAGGTGTGTGAAGACATGGAATGGAGCTGTGTGAAGTCAGATTGGAGGTGTGTGAAGTCACAGAATGGAGGTGTGTGAACTCAGAATGGAGGTGTGTGAAGTCACAGAATGGAGGTGTGTGAAGTCATAGAATGGAGGTGTGTGAAGTCATAGAATGGAGGTGTGTGAAGTCATAGAATGCATGTTTGTTAAGTAAGAATGAAGGTGTGTTAAGTCATAGAATGGAGGTGTGTGAAGGCACAGAATGGAGGTGTGTGAAGTCATAGAATGGAGCTGTGTGAAGTCAGAATGGAGGTGTGTGAAGTCACAGAATGGAGGTGTGCGAACTCAGAATGGAGGTGTGTGAAGTCACAGAATGGAGGTGTGTTAAGTCACAGAACGCAGGTGTTTGAACTCAGAATCGAGGTGTGTGAAGTCACAGAATGGAGGTGTGTGAAGTCATAGAATGGAGGTGTGTGAAATCATAGAATGGAGGTGTGGGAAGTCAGAGAATGGAGCTGTGTGAAGTCAGAATCGAGGTGTGCGACGTCACAGAATGGAGGTGTGTGAAGTCATTTTATGGAGCTCTGTGAAGTCAGAATTCAGGTGTGTGAAGTCACAGAATGGAGGTGTGTGAAGTCATAGAATGGAGGTGTGTGAAGTCAGAACGGAGGTGTGTGAACACAGATTGGAGGTGTGGGAAGTCACAATGGAGGTGTGTGAAGTTATAGAACGGAGGTGTGTGAAGTCACAGAATGGAGGGGTGTGAAGTCAAAGACTGGAGGTGTGTGAAGTCATAGTATGGAGGAGTGTGAACTCATAGAATGGAGGTGTGTGAAGTCATAGAATTGAGGTGTGTGAAGTCACAGAATGAAGGTGCGTTAAGTCACAGAATGGAGGTTTGTGAACTCAGAATGGAGGTGTGTGAAGTCACAGAATGGAGGTGTGGGAAGTCATAGCATGAAGTTGTGTGAAGTCACAGAATGGAGGTGTGTGAATTAATAGAATGGAGGTGTGAGAAATCATAGAATGAAGGTGTGTAAAGTCACAGAATGGAGGTGTGTGAAGTCACAGAATGGAGGTGTGTGAAGTCACAGAATGGAGGTGTGTGAACTCACAATGGAGGTGTGTGAAGTCAAAGAATGGAGGTGTGTGAAGTCATAGAATGGAATTGTGTGAAGTCACAGAATGCAGGTGTGTTAAGTCAAAGAATGGAAGTGTGTGAAGTCAAAATGGAGGTGTGTGAAGTCACAGAATGGAGGTGTGTGAAGTCACAGAATGGAGGTGTGTGAGGTCATAGAATGGAGTTGTGTGAACTCATACAATTTAGGTGTGTGAAGTCATAGAATGGAGGTGTGTGAAGTCTGAGAATGTAGGTGTGTGAAATCACAAAATGGAGGTGTGTGAACTCAGAATCGAGGTGTGTGAAGTCACAGAATGGAGGTGTGTGAAGTCATAGAATGGAGGTGTGTGAAGTCACACAATGGGGGTGTGTGAAGTCATAGAATGGAGGTGTGTGAAGTCATAGAATGGAGGTGTGTGAAGTCACAGAATGGAGGTGTGTGAAGTCAGAATAGATGTGTGCGAAGTCATAGAATGAAGCTGTGTGAAGTCAGAATGGAGCTGTGTGAAGTCATAGAATGGAGGTGAGTGAAGTCAGAATGGCGGTGTGTGAAGTCATAGAATGATGGTGTTTGAAGTCACAATGGAGGTGTGTGAGGTCATAGAATGGAGGTGTGTGAAGTCACAGAATGGAGGTGTGGGAAGTGACAGAATAGAGGTGTGTGACGTCACAGAATGGAGGTGTGTGAACTCAGAATGGAGGTGTGTAAAGGCACAGAATGGAGGTGTGTGAAGTCATAGAATGGAAGTGTGTGAAGTCATAGAATGGAGCTGTGTGAAGTCACAGAATGGACGTTATGAAGTCATAGAATGGAGCTGTGTGAAGTCACAGAATTGAGGTGTTTGAAGTCATATATTGGAGGTGTGTGAAGTCAAAATGCATGTGTGATGTCACAGAATGGAGGTTTGTGAAGTCATAGAATGGAGGTGTGTGAATGTTTCTGAAGTAAAAATGAAGGTGTGTGAAGTCATGGAATGGAGGTGTGTGAAGTCACAGAATGGAGGTGTGTTAAGTCAGAATGGAGGTGTGTAGTCATAGATTGGAGGTGGGTGAAGTCATAGAAAGGAGTTGTGGGAAGTCATAGAATGGAGGCGTGTGAAGTCATAGAGTGCAGGTGAGTGAAGTCACAGATTCGAGGTCTGTGAATTCATAGAATGGAGGTGTGTGATGTCAGAATGGAGGTGTGCGAAATCATAGAATAGAGGTTTGTGAAGACAGAATGGAGGTGTGTGAAGTCATAGATGGAGTTGTGTGAAGTCATAGTATGGAGGTGTCTGAAATCATAGAATAGAGTTTTGTGAAGGCACAGAATGGAGCTGTGTGAATTCAGAATGGAGGTGTGTGAAGTCATAGAATGGAGGTGTGTGAAGTCAGAATGGAAATGTGTGAACTCATATAATGGAGGTGTGTGCCGTCACAATGGAAGTGTGTGAAGTCATAGAATGGAGGTGTGTGAAGTCACAGAATGGAGGTGTGTGAAGTCATAGAATGGAGGTGTGTGAAGTCACTGAATGGAGGTGTGTGAAGTCATAAAATGGAGGTGTGTGAAGTTATAGAATGGATGTTTGTAAAGTAAAAATGAAGGTGTGTGAAGTCATAGAATGGAGATGTGTGAAGTCAGAATGGAGGTGTGTGAAGTCACAGAATGGAGATGTGTCAACTCAGAATTTAGGTGTGTGAAGTCAAAGAATGGAGTTGTGTGAAGACATAGAATGGAGGAGAGTGAAGTGAAAGAATGGAGGTGTGTGAAGACATAGAATGGAGGTGTGTGAAGTCAAAAATGGAGGTGTGTGAAGTCATAGAATATATGTTTGTGAAGTAAGAATGAAGGTGTGTGAAGGCATAGAATGGAGGTGTTTGAAGTCACAGAATGGAGGTGTGTGAAGGCATAGAATGGAGGTGTGTGAAGTCATAGAATGGAGGTGTGTGAAGTCATATAATGGAGGTGTGTGAAGTCACAGAATGGAGGTGTGTGAAGTCAGAAATGAGGTGTGAAGTCATGGAATGGAGTTGGGTGATGTCATAGAAAGGAGGTGTCTGAAGTCATAGAATGGAGGTGTGTGAAGTCATAGAATGGAGGTGTGTGAGGTCAGAATGGAGGTGTGTGAACTCATACAATGGTAGTGTGTGTAGTCACAATGGAGGTGTGTGAAGTCATAGAATGGAGGTGTGTGAAGTCACAGAATGGACGTGTGT
Organism: Megascapheus bottae; assembly: GCA_024803745.1. Lineage (NCBI taxonomy): Eukaryota > Metazoa > Chordata > Mammalia > Rodentia > Geomyidae > Megascapheus > Megascapheus bottae. The sequence goes on from JANJXV010000344.1 coordinate 939,455, forward strand.
GAAGTCATAGAACGGAGGTGTGTGAAGTCATAGAATGGAGGTGTGTGAAGTCACAGAATGGAGGTGGGGGAAGTCACAGATTGGAGGGTGTGAAGTTCCAGAATTGAGGTGTGTGAACTCAGAATGGAGGTGTGTAAAGTCACAGAATGGAGGTGTGTGAAGTCATAGAATGGAAGTGTGTGAAGTCATAAAACGGAGGTGTGTGAAGTCACAGAATGGACGGTTTGAAATCATAGAATGGAGGTGTGTGAAGTCACAGAATTGAGATGTTTGAAGTCATATATTGGAGGTGTGTGAAGTCAAAATGGATGTGTGAAGTCATAGAATGGAGGTGTGTGAAATCATAGAATGAGGGTGTGTGAGGTCATAGAATGGAGGTTTGTGAAGTCACAGAATGGAGGTGTGTGAAATCATAGAATGAAGGTGTGTGAAGTCATAGAATGGAAATGTGTGAAGTCACAGAATGGAGGTGTGTGAAGTCACAGAATGGAGATGTGTGAAATCACAGAATAGAGGTGTGTGAACTCAGAATGGAAGTGTGTGAAGTCAGAGAATGGAGGTGTGTGAGGTCACAGAATGGAGGTGTGTGAAGTCATGTATTGGAGGTTTGTGAAGTCATAGAATGGAGGTGTGTGAAGTAATAGAATGGAGGTGTGTGAAGTCAGAACGGAGGTGTGTGAACACAGATTGGAGGTGGGAAGTCACAATGGAGGTGTGTGAAGTTATAGAATGGAGGTGTGTGAAGTCACAGAATAGAGGAGTGTGAAGTCAAAGACTGGAGGTGTGTGAAGTCATAGTATGGAGGTGTGTGAACTCATAGAATTGAGGTGTGTGAAGTCATAGAATGGAGGTGTGTGACGTCACAGAATGAAGGGGCGTTAAGTCACACAATGGAGGTTTGTGAACTCAGAATGGAGGTGTGTGAAGTCACAGAATGGAGGTGTGGGAAGTCATAGAATGGAGTTGTGTGAAGTCACAGAATGGAGGTGTGTGAATTCATAGAATGGAGGTGTGTGAAGTCACAGAATGGAGGTGTGTGAAGTCATAGAATGGAGGTGTGTGAACTCATAGAATTTAGGTGTGTGAAGTCATAGAATGGAGGTGTGTGAAGTCTGAGAATGTAGGTGTGTGAAATCAAAAAATGGAGGTGTGTGAACTCAGAATCGAGGTGTGTGAAGTCACAGAATGGAGGTGTGTGAAGTCATAGAATGGAGGTGTGTGAAGTGACACAATGGGGGTGTGTGAAGTCATAGAATGGAGGTGTGTGAAGTCATAGAATGGAGGTGTGTGAAGTCACAGAATGGAGGTGTGTGAAGTCAGAATGGAGCTGTGTGAAGTCATAGAATGGAGGTGAGTGAAGTCAGAATGGCGGTGTGTGAACTCATAGAATGATGGTGTGTGAAGTCACAATGGAGGTGTGTGAAGTCATAGAATGGAGGTATGTGAAGTCATAGAATGTAGGTGTGTGAAGTCACAGAAAGGAGGCGTGTGAAGTCACAGATTGGAGGTGTGTGAACCCAGAATGGAGGTGTGTGAAGTCACAGAATGGAGGTGTGTGAAGTCATAGAATGGAGGTGTATGAAGTCACAGAATGGATGTGTGTTAAGTCACAGAATGGAGCTGTGTGAAGTCATAGAATGGAGGTGTGTGAAGTCATAGAATGGAGGTGTGTGAAGTCAGAATGGAGGTGTGTGAACTCAAAATGAAGGTGTGTGAGGTCACCTAACGGAGGTATGTGAAGTCATAGAATGGAAGTGTGTGAAGTCATAGAATGGATGATTCTGAAGTAATAATGATGGTGTGTGAAGTCATAGAATGGAGGTGTGTGATGTCACAATGTATGTGTGTGAACTCATAGAATGGTGGTGTGTAATCTCATAGAATGGAGGTGTGTGAAGTCATGGAATGGAGGTGTGTGAAGTCACAGAATGGAGGTGTGTGAAGTCATAGAATGGAAGTGTGTGAAGTCAAAATGGATGTGTGTGAAGTCACAGAATGGAGGTGTGGGAAGTCACAGAATGGAGGTGTGTGAAGTCAAAATTGTGCAGTGTGAAGTCACAAATGGAGGTGTGAAGTCAGAATTTAGCTGTGAGAAGTCATAGAATGGAGGTGTGTGAAGTCAGAATGGAGGTGTGTGAACTCATAGAATGGAGGTGTGTGAAGTCACAATGGAGGTGTGTGAAGTCATAGAATGGAGGTGTGTGAAGTCAGATTGGAGGTGTGTGAAATCACAAAATGCAGGTATGTCAACTCAGAAATGACGTGTGTGAAGTGATAGAATCTAGGTGTGTGAAGTCATAGAATGGAAGTGTGTGAAATCATAGAATGGAGGTGTGTGCAGGCAGAGAACTGAGGCGTGTGAAGTCAAAATGGAAGTGTGAGAAGTCGGAATGTTGGTGGGTGAAGTCATAGAATGGAGGTGTGTAAAGTCACAATGCAGGTGTGTGAACTCATAGAATGGAGGTGTGTGAAGTCACAATATAGGTGTGTTAAGTTATAGAATGTAGGTGTGTGAAGTCATAGAATGGAGGTGTGTGAAGTCACAGAATTGAGGTATGTGAAGTCATATATTGGAGGTTTGTGAAGTCATAGAATGGAGGTGTGTGAAGTAATAGAATGGAAGTGTGTCAAGTCTCAGATTGAAGGTGTGTGAAGTCACAGAATGGGGGTGTGTGAAGTCATAGAATGGAGGTGTGTGAAGTCAGAACGGAGGTGTGTGAACACAGATTGGAGGAGTGGGAAGTCACAATGGAGGTGTGTGAAGTTATAGAATGGAGGTGTGTGAAGTCACAGAATGGAGGGGTGTGAAGTCAAAGACTGGAGGTGTGTGAAGTCATAGAATGGAGCTGTGTGAACTCATAGAATGGAGGTGTGTGAAGTCATAGAATGGAGGTGTGTGAAGTCACAGAATGATGGTGCGTTAAGTCACAGAATGGAGGTTTGTGAACTCAGAATGGAGGTGTGTGAAGTCACAGAATGGAGGTGTGGGAAGTCACAGAATGGAGTTGTGTGAAGTCACAGAATGGAGGTGTGTGAATTCATAGAATGGAGGTGTGTGAAGTCACAGAATGGAGGTGTGTGAAGTCATAGAATGGAGGTGTGTGAACTCATAGAATTTAGGTGTGTGAAGTCATACAATGGAGGTGTGTGAAGTCTGAGAATGTAGGTGTGTGAAATCAAAAAATGGAGGTGTGTGAACTCAGAATCGAGGTGTGTGAAGTCACAGAATGGAGGTGTGTGAAGTCATAGAATGGAGGTGTGTGAAGTGACACAATGGGGGTGTGTGAAGTCATAGAATGGAGGTGTGTGAAGTCATAGAATGGAGGTGTGTGAAGTCACAGAATGGAGGTGTGTGAAGTCAGAATAGATGTGTGCGAAGTCATAGAATGGAGCTGTGTAAAGTCAGAATGGAGCTGTGTGAAGTCATAGAATGGAGGTGAGTGAAGTCAGAATGGCGGTGTGTGAACTCATAGAATGATGGTGTGTGAAGTCACAATGGAGGTTGTGAAGTCATAGAATGGAGGTTTTTGAAGTCACAGAATGGAGGTGTGTGAAGTCATAGAATGGAGGTGTGTGAAGTCAAATTGGAGGTGTGTGAAGTCATAGATTGGAGGTGTGTCAACTCAGAAAGGAGGTGTGTGAAGTCATAGAATGGAGGTGTGTGAAGTCCTAGAATGGAGGTGTGTGAAATCATAGAATGGAGGTGTGTGAAGTCACAGAATTGAGGTGTGTGAAGTCAGAATTGAGGTGTGGGAAGTCAGAATGGAGGTGTGTGAAGTCATAGAATGGAGGTGTGTGAATTCACAATGCATTTGTGTGAACTCATAGATTGGAGGTCTGTGAAGTCACAATGTAGGTGGGTGAAGACACAGAATGGAGGTGTGTGAAGTCATAGAATGGTGGTGTGTGAAGTCACAGAATGGAGGTGTGTGAAGTCATATATTGGAGGTTTGTGAAGTAATAGAATGGAGGTGTGTGAAGTAATAGAATGGAGGTGTGTCTTGTCAAAGATTGAAGGTGTGTGAAGTCACAGAATGGGGGTGTGTGAACTCAGAATGGAGGTGTGTGAAGTCACAGAATGGAGGTGTGTGAAGTCATAGAATGGATGTTTCTGAAGTAAGAATGAAAGTGTGTGAAGTCATAGAATGGAGGTGTGAAGTCAAAATGGTGGTGTGTGATCTCATAGAATGGAGGTGTGTGAAATCATAGAATGGAGTTGTTTGAAGTCACAGAATTGAGGTGTGTGAAGTCAGAATGGAGGTGTGTGAAGTCAGAATGGAGGTGTGTGAAGTCATAGAATGGAGGTGTGTGAAGTCACAGAATGGAGGTGTGTGAAGTCATAGAATGGAGGTGTGTGAATTCACAATGCATTTGTGTGAACTCATAGAATGGAGGTCTGTGAAGTCACAATGTAGGTGTGTGAAGTCACAGAATGGAGGTGTGTGAAGTCATAGAATGGAGGTGTGTCAAGTCAGAATGGAGGTGTGTAAACTCATGGAATGGAGGTGTGTGAAGTCACAATGGAGGTGTGTGAAGTCATAGAATGGAGGTGTGTGAAGTCACAGAATGGAGGTGTGTGAAGTCATAGAATGGAGGTGTGTGAATTCACAATGCATTTGTGTGAACTCATAAAATGGTGGTCTGTGAAGTCACAATGTAGGTGTGTGAAGTCACAGAATGGAGGTGTGTGAAGTCACAGAATGCAGGTGTGTGAAGTCAGAATGGAGGTGTGTAAACTCATAGAATGGAGGTGTGTGAAGTCACAATGGAGGTGTGTGAAGTCATAGAATGGAGGTGTGTGAAGTCACAGAATGGAGGTGTGTGAAGTCATGGAATGGAGCTGTGTGAAGTCAGATTGGAGGTGTGTGAAGTCACAGAATGTAGGTGTGTGAACTCAGAATGGAGGTGTGTGAAGTCATAGAATGGAGGTGTGTGAAGTTATAGAATGGAGGTATGTGAAGTCATAGAATGGATGTTTGTTAAGTAAGAATGGAGGTGTGTTAAGTCATAGAATGGAGGTGTGTGAAGGCACAGAATGGAGGTGTGTGAAGTCATAGAATGGAGCTGTGTGAAGTCAGAATGGAGGTGTGTGAAGTCACAGAATGGAGGTGTGCGAACTCAGAATGGAGGTGTGTGAAGTCACAGAATGGAGGTGTGTTAAGTCACAGAACGGAGGTGTTTGAACTCAGAATCGAGGTGTGTGAAGTCACAGAATGGAGGTGTGTGAAGTCACAGAATGGAGGTGTGTGAAGTCAGAATAGATGTGTGCGAAGTCATAGAATGGAGCTGTGTAAAGTCAGAATGGAGCTGTGTGAAGTCATAGAATGGAGGTGAGTGAAGTCAGAATGGCGGTGTGTGAAGTCATAGAATGATGGTGTGTGAAGTCACAATGGAGGTGTGTGAAGTCATAGAATGGAGGTTTTTGAAGTCACAGAATGGAGGTGTGTGAAGTCATAGAATGGAGGTGTGTGAAGTCAAATTGGAGGTGTGTGAAGTCATAGATTGGAGGTGTGTCAACTCAGAAAGGAGGTGTGTGAAGTCATAGAATGGAGGTGTGTGAAGTCCTAGAATGGAGGTGTGTGAAATCATAGAATGGAGGTGTGTGAAGTCACAGAATTGAGGTGTGTGAAGTTAGAATGGAGGTGTGGGAAGTCAGAATGGAGGTGTGTGAAGTCATAGAATGGAGGTGTGTGAATTCACAATGCATTTGTGTGAACTCATAGATTGGAGGTCTGTGAAGTCACAATGTAGGTGTGTGAAGACACAGAATGGAGGTGTGTGAAGTCATAGAATGGAGGTGTGTGAAGTCACAGAATGGAGGTGTGTGAAGTCATATATTGGAGGTTTGTGAAGTAATAGAATGGAGGTGTGTGAAGTAATAGAATGGAGGTGTGTCTTGTCAAAAATTGAAGGTGTGTGAAGTCACAGAATGGGGGTGTGTGAACTCAGAATGGAGGTGTGTGAAGTCACAGAATGGAGGTGTGTGAAGTCATAGAATGGATGTTTCTGAAGTAAGAATGAAGGTGTGTGAAGTCATAGAATGGAGGTGTGAAGTCAAAATGGTGGTGTGTGATCTCATAGAATGGAGGTGTGTGAAATCATAGAATGGAGTTGTTTGAAGTCACAGAATTGAGGTGTGTGAAGTCAGAATGGAGTTGTGTGAAGTCAGAATGGAGGTGTGTGAAGTCATAGAATGGAGGTGTGTGAATTCACAATGCATTTGTGTGAACTCATAGAATGGAGGTCTGTGAAGTCACAATGTAGGTGTGTGAAGTCACAGAATGGAGGTGTGTGAAGTCATAGAATGGAGGTGTGTCAAGTCAGAATCGAGGTGTGTAAACTCATGGAATGGAGGTGTGTGAAGTCACAATGGAGGTGTGTGAAGTCATAGAATGGAGGTGTGTGAAGTCACAGAATGGAGGTGTGTGAAGTCATAGAATGGAGGTGTGTGAAGTCACAGAATGCAGGTGTGTGAAGTCAGAATGGAGGTGTGTAAACTCATAGAATGGAGGTGTGTGAAGTCACAATGGAGGTGTGTGAAGTCACAGAATGGAGGTGTGTGAAGTCATGTATTGGAGGTTTGTGAAGTCATAGAATGGAGGTGTGTGAAGTAATAGAATGGAGGTGTGTGAAGTCAGAACGGAGGTGTGTGAACACAGATTGGAGGTGGGAAGTCACAATGGAGGTGTGTGAAGTTATAGAATGGAGGTGTGTGAAGTCACAGAATAGAGGAGTGTGAAGTCAAAGACTGGAGGTGTGTGAAGTCATAGTATGGAGGTGTGTGAACTCATAGAATTGAGGTGTGTGAAGTCATAGAATGGAGGTGTGTGACGTCACAGAATGAAGGGGCGTTAAGTCACACAATGGAGGTTTGTGAACTCAGAATGGAGGTGTGTGAAGTCACAGAATGGAGGTGTGGGAAGTCATAGAATGGAGTTGTGTGAAGTCACAGAATGGAGGTGTGTGAATTCATAGAATGGAGGTGTGTGAAGTCACAGAATGGAGGTGTGTGAAGTCATAGAATGGAGGTGTGTGAACTCATAGAATTTAGGTGTGTGAAGTCATAGAATGGAGGTGTGTGAAGTCTGAGAATGTAGGTGTGTGAAATCAAAAAATGGAGGTGTGTGAACTCAGAATCGAGGTGTGTGAAGTCACAGAATGGAGGTGTGTGAAGTCATAGAATGGAGGTGTGTGAAGTGACACAATGGGGGTGTGTGAAGTCATAGAATGGAGGTGTGTGAAGTCATAGAATGGAGGTGTGTGAAGTCACAGAATGGAGTTGTGTGAAGTCAGAATGGAGCTGTGTGAAGTCATAGAATGGAGGTGAGTGAAGTCAGAATGGCGGTGTGTGAACTCATAGAATGATGGTGTGTGAAGTCACAATGGAGGTGTGTGAAGTCATAGAATGGAGGTATGTGAAGTCATAGAATGTAGGTGTGTGAAGTCACAGAAAGGAGGCGTGTGAAGTCACAGATTGGAGGTGTGTGAACCCAGAATGGAGGTGTGTGAAGTCACAGAATGGAGGTGTGTGAAGTCATAGAATGGAGGTGTATGAAGTCACAGAATGGATGTGTGTTAAGTCACAGAATGGAGCTGTGTGAAGTCATAGAATGGAGGTGTGTGAAGTCATAGAATGGAGGTGTGTGAAGTCAGAATGGAGGTGTGTGAACTCAAAATGAAGGTGTGTGAGGTCACCTAACGGAGGTATGTGAAGTCATAGAATGGAAGTGTGTGAAGTCATAGAATGGATGATTCTGAAGTAATAATGATGGTGTGTGAAGTCATAGAATGGAGGTGTGTGATGTCACAATGTATGTGTGTGAACTCATAGAATGGTGGTGTGTAATCTCATAGAATGGAGGTGTGTGAAGTCATGGAATGGAGGTGTGTGAAGTCACAGAATGGAGGTGTGTGAAGTCATAGAATGGAAGTGTGTGAAGTCAAAATGGATGTGTGTGAAGTCACAGAATGGAGGTGTGGGAAGTCACAGAATGGAGGTGTGTGAAGTCAAAATTGTGCAGTGTGAAGTCACAAATGGAGGTGTGAAGTCAGAATTTAGCTGTGAGAAGTCATAGAATGGAGGTGTGTGAAGTCAGAATGGAGGTGTGTGAACTCATAGAATGGAGGTCTGTGAAGTCACAATGGAGGTGTGTGAAGTCATAGAATGGAGGTGTGTGAAGTCAGATTGGAGGTGTGTGAAATCACAAAATGCAGGTATGTCAACTCAGAAATGACGTGTGTGAAGTGATAGAATCTAGGTGTGTGAAGTCATAGAATGGAAGTGTGTGAAATCATAGAATGGAGGTGTGTGCAGGCAGAGAACTGAGGCGTGTGAAGTCAAAATGGAAGTGTGAGAAGTCGGAATGTTGGTGGGTGAAGTCATAGAATGGAGGTGTGTAAAGTCACAATGCAGGTGTGTGAACTCATAGAATGGAGGTGTGTGAAGTCACAATATAGGTGTGTTAAGTTATAGAATGTAGGTGTGTGAAGTCATAGAATGGAGGTGTGTGAAGTCACAGAATTGAGGTGTGTGAAGTCATATATTGGAGGTTTGTGAAGTCATAGAATGGAGGTGTGTGAAGTAATAGAATGGAAGTGTGTCAAGTCTCAGATTGAAGGTGTGTGAAGTCACAGAATGGGGGTGTGTGAAGTCATAGAATGGAGGTGTGTGAAGTCAGAACGGAGGTGTGTGAACACAGATTGGAGGAGTGGGAAGTCACAATGGAGGTGTGTGAAGTTATAGAATGGAGGTGTGTGAAGTCACAGAATGGAGGGGTGTGAAGTCAAAGACTGGAGGTGTGTGAAGTCATAGAATGGAGCTGTGTGAACTCATAGAATGGAGGTGTGTGAAGTCATAGAATGGAGGTGTGTGAAGTCACAGAATGATGGTGCGTTAAGTCACAGAATGGAGGTTTGTGAACTCAGAATGGAGGTGTGTGAAGTCACAGAATGGAGGTGTGGGAAGTCACAGAATGGAGTTGTGTGAAGTCACAGAATGGAGGTGTGTGAATTCATAGAATGGAGGTGTGTGAAGTCACAGAATGGAGGTGTGTGAAGTCATAGAATGGAGGTGTGTGAACTCATAGAATTTAGGTGTGTGAAGTCATACAATGGAGGTGTGTGAAGTCTGAGAATGTAGGTGTGTGAAATCAAAAAATGGAGGTGTGTGAACTCAGAATCGAGGTGTGTGAAGTCACAGAATGGAGGTGTGTGAAGTCATAGAATGGAGGTGTGTGAAGTGACACAATGGGGGTGTGTGAAGTCATAGAATGGAGGTGTGTGAAGTCATAGAATGGAGGTGTGTGAAGTCACAGAATGGAGGTGTGTGAAGTCAGAATAGATGTGTGCGAAGTCATAGAATGGAGCTGTGTAAAGTCAGAATGGAGCTGTGTGAAGTCATAGAATGGAGGTGAGTGAAGTCAGAATGGCGGTGTGTGAACTCATAGAATGATGGTGTGTGAAGTCACAATGGAGGTTGTGAAGTCATAGAATGGAGGTTTTTGAAGTCACAGAATGGAGGTGTGTGAAGTCATAGAATGGAGGTGTGTGAAGTCAAATTGGAGGTGTGTGAAGTCATAGATTGGAGGTGTGTCAACTCAGAAAGGAGGTGTGTGAAGTCATAGAATGGAGGTGTGTGAAGTCCTAGAATGGAGGTGTGTGAAATCATAGAATGGAGGTGTGTGAAGTCACAGAATTGAGGTGTGTGAAGTCAGAATTGAGGTGTGGGAAGTCAGAATGGAGGTGTGTGAAGGCATAGAATGGAGGTGTGTGAATTCACAATGCATTTGTGTGAACTCATAGATTGGAGGTCTGTGAAGTCACAATGTAGGTGGGTGAAGACACAGAATGGAGGTGTGTGAAGTCATAGAATGGTGGTGTGTGAAGTCACAGAATGGAGGTGTGTGAAGTCATATATTGGAGGTTTGTGAAGTAATAGAATGGAGGTGTGTGAAGTAATAGAATGCAGGTGTGTCTTGTCAAAGATTGAAGGTGTGTGAAGTCACAGAATGGGGGTGTGTGAACTCAGAATGGAGGTGTGTGAAGTCACAGAATGGAGGTGTGTGAAGTCATAGAATGGATGTTTCTGAAGTAAGAATGAAAGTGTGTGAAGTCATAGAATGGAGGTGTGAAGTCAAAATGGTGGTGTGTGATCTCATAGAATGGAGGTGTGTGAAATCATAGAATGGAGTTGTTTGAAGTCACAGAATTGAGGTGTGTGAAGTCAGAATGGAGGTGTGTGAAGTCAGAATGGAGGTGTGTGAAGTCATAGAATGGAGGTGTGTGAATTCACAATGCATTTGTGTGAACTCATAGAATGGAGGTCTGTGAAGTCACAATGTAGGTGTGTGAAGTCACAGAATGGAGGTGTGTGAAGTCATAGAATGGAGGTGTGTGAAGTCAGAATGGAGGTGTGTAAACTCATGGAATGGAGGTGTGTGAAGTCACAATGGAGGTGTGTGAAGTCATAGAATGGAGGTGTGTGAAGTCACAGAATGGAGGTGTGTGAAGTCATAGAATGGAGGTGTGTGAATTCACAATGCATTTGTGTGAACTCATAAAATGGTGGTCTGTGAAGTCACAATGTAGGTGTGTGAAGTCACAGAATGGAGGTGTGTGAAGTCACAGAATGCAGGTGTGTGAAGTCAGAATGGAGGTGTGTAAACTCATAGAATGGAGGTGTGTGAAGTCACAATGGAGGTGTGTGAAGTCATAGAATGGAGGTGTGTGAAGTCACAGAATGGAGGTGTGTGAAGTCATGGAATGGAGCTGTGTGAAGTCAGATTGGAGGTGTGTGAAGTCACAGAATGTAGGTGTGTGAACTCAGAATGGAGGTGTGTGAAGTCATAGAATGGAGGTGTGTGAAGTCACAGAATGGAGGTGTGTGAAGTCATAGAATGGAGGTGTGTGAATTCACAATGCATTTGTGTGAACTCATAAAATGGTGGTCTGTGAAGTCACAATGTAGGTGTGTGAAGTCACAGAATGGAGGTGTGTGAAGTCACAGAATGCAGGTGTGTGAAGTCAGAATGGAGGTGTGTAAACTCATAGAATGGAGGTGTGTGAAGTCACAATGGAGGTGTGTGAAGTCATAGAATGGAGGTGTGTGAAGTCACAGAATGGAGGTGTGTGAAGTCATGGAATGGAGCTGTGTGAAGTCAGATTGGAGGTGTGTGAAGTCACAGAATGTAGGTGTGTGAACTCAGAATGGAGGTGTGTGAAGTCATAGAATGGAGGTGTGTGAAGTTATAGAATGGAGGTATGTGAAGTCATAGAATGGATGTTTGTTAAGTAAGAATGGAGGTGTGTTAAGTCATAGAATGGAGGTGTGTGAAGGCACAGAATGGAGGTGTGTGAAGTCATAGAATGGAGCTGTGTGAAGTCAGAATGGAGGTGTGTGAAGTCACAGAATGGAGGTGTGCGAACTCAGAATGGAGGTGTGTGAAGTCACAGAATGGAGGTGTGTTAAGTCACAGAACGGAGGTGTTTGAACTCAGAATCGAGGTGTGTGAAGTCACAGAATGGAGGTGTGTGAAGTCACAGAATGGAGGTGTGTGAAGTCAGAATAGATGTGTGCGAAGTCATAGAATGGAGCTGTGTAAAGTCAGAATGGAGCTGTGTGAAGTCATAGAATGGAGGTGAGTGAAGTCAGAATGGCGGTGTGTGAAGTCATAGAATGATGGTGTGTGAAGTCACAATGGAGGTGTGTGAAGTCATAGAATGGAGGTTTTTGAAGTCACAGAATGGAGGTGTGTGAAGTCATAGAATGGAGGTGTGTGAAGTCAAATTGGAGGTGTGTGAAGTCATAGATTGGAGGTGTGTCAACTCAGAAAGGAGGTGTGTGAAGTCATAGAATGGAGGTGTGTGAAGTCCTAGAATGGAGGTGTGTGAAATCATAGAATGGAGGTGTGTGAAGTCACAGAATTGAGGTGTGTGAAGTCAGAATGGAGGTGTGGGAAGTCAGAATGGAGGTGTGTGAAGTCATAGAATGGAGGTGTGTGAATTCACAATGCATTTGTGTGAACTCATAGATTGGAGGTCTGTGAAGTCACAATGTAGGTGTGTGAAGACACAGAATGGAGGTGTGTGAAGTCATAGAATGGAGGTGTGTGAAGTCACAGAATGGAGGTGTGTGAAGTCATATATTGGAGGTTTGTGAAGTAATAGAATGGAGGTGTGTGAAGTAATAGAATGGAGGTGTGTCTTGTCAAAAATTGAAGGTGTGTGAAGTCACAGAATGGGGGTGTGTGAACTCAGAATGGAGGTGTGTGAAGTCACAGAATGGAGGTGTGTGAAGTCATAGAATGGATGTTTCTGAAGTAAGAATGAAGGTGTGTGAAGTCATAGAATGGAGGTGTGAAGTCAAAATGGTGGTGTGTGATCTCATAGAATGGAGGTGTGTGAAATCATAGAATGGAGTTGTTTGAAGTCACAGAATTGAGGTGTGTGAAGTCAGAATGGAGTTGTGTGAAGTCAGAATGGAGGTGTGTGAAGTCATAGAATGGAGGTGTGTGAATTCACAATGCATTTGTGTGAACTCATAGAATGGAGGTCTGTGAAGTCACAATGTAGGTGTGTGAAGTCACAGAATGGAGGTGTGTGAAGTCATAGAATGGAGGTGTGTCAAGTCAGAATCGAGGTGTGTAAACTCATGGAATGGAGGTGTGTGAAGTCACAATGGAGGTGTGTGAAGTCATAGAATGGAGGTGTGTGAAGTCATAGAATGGAGGTGTGTGACGTCACAGAATGAAGGTGCGTTAAGTCACACAATGGAGGTTTGTGAACTCAGAATGGAGGTGTGTGAAGTCACAGAATGGAGGTGTGGGAAGTCATAGAATGGAGTTGTGTGAAGTCACAGAATGGAGGTGTGTGAATTCATAGAATGGAGGTGTGTGAAGTCACAGAATGGAGGTGTGTGAAGTCATAGAATGGAGGTGTGTGAACTCATAGAATTTAGGTGTGTGAAGTCATAGAATGGAGGTGTGTGAAGTCTGAGAATGTAGGTGTGTGAAATCAAAAAATGGAGGTGTGTGAACTCAGAATCGAGGTGTGTGAAGTCACAGAATGGAGGTGTGTGAAGTCATAGAATGGAGGTGTGTGAAGTGACACAATGGGGGTGTGTGAAGTCATAGAATGGAGGTGTGTGAAGTCATAGAATGGAGGTGTGTGAAGTCACAGAATGGAGGTGTGTGAAGTCAGAATGGAGCTGTGTGAAGTCATAGAATGGAGGTGAGTGAAGTCAGAATGGCGGTGTGTGAACTCATAGAATGATGGTGTGTGAAGTCACAATGGAGGTGTGTGAAGTCATAGAATGGAGGTATGTGAAGTCATAGAATGTAGGTGTGTGAAGTCACAGAAAGGAGGCGTGTGAAGTCACAGATTGGAGGTGTGTGAACCCAGAATGGAGGTGTGTGAAGTCACAGAATGGAGGTGTGTGAAGTCATAGAATGGAGGTGTATGAAGTCACAGAATGGATGTGTGTTAAGTCACAGAATGGAGCTGTGTGAAGTCATAGAATGGAGGTGTGTGAAGTCATAGAATGGAGGTGTGTGAAGTCAGAATGGAGGTGTGTGAACTCAAAATGAAGGTGTGTGAGGTCACAGAACGGAGGTATGTGAAGTCAGAGAATGGAAGTGTGTGAAGTCATAGAATGGATGATTCTGAAGTAATAATGATGGTGTGTGAAGTCATAGAATGGAGGTGTGTGATGTCACAATGTAGGTGTGTGAACTCATAGAATGGTGGTGTGTAATCTCATAGAATGGAGGTGTGTGAAGTCATGGAATGGAGGTGTGTGAAGTCACAGAATGGAGGTGTGTGAAGTCATAGAATGGAAGTGTGTGAAGTCAAAATGGATGTGTGTGAAGTCACAGAATGGAGGTGTGGGAAGTCACAGAATGGAGGTGTGTGAAGTCAAAATTGTGCAGTGTGAAGTCACAAATGGAGGTGTGAAGTCAGAATTTAGCTGTGAGAAGTCATAGAATGGAGGTGTGTGAAGTCAGAATGGAGGTGTGTGAACTCATAGAATGGAGGTGTGTGAAGTCACAATGGAGGTGTGTGAAGTCATAGAATGGAGGTGTGTGAAGTCAGATTGGAGGTGTGTGAAATCACAAAATGCAGGTATGTCAACTCAGAAATGACGTGTGTGAAGTGATAGAATCTAGGTGTGTGAAGTCATAGAATGGAAGTGTGTGAAATCATAGAATGGAGGTGTGTGCAGGCAGAGAACTGAGGCGTGTGAAGTCAAAATGGAAGTGTGAGAAGTCGGAATGTTGGTGGGTGAAGTCATAGAATGGAGGTGTGTGAAGTCACAATGCAGGTGTGTGAACTCATAAAATGGAGGTGTGTGAAGTCACAATATAGGTGTGTTAAGTTATAGAATGTAGGTGTGTGAAGTCATAGAATGGAGGTGTGTGAAGTCACAGAATGGAGGTGTGTGAAGTCATATATTGGAGGTTTGTGAAGTCATAGAATGGAGGTGTGTGAAGTAATAGAATGGAAGTGTGTCAAGTCTCAGATTGAAGGTGTGTGAAGTCACAGAATGGGGGTGTGTGAAGTCATAGAATGGAGGTGTGTGAAGTCAGAACGGAGGTGTGTGAACACAGATTGGAGGTGTGGGAAGTCACAATGGAGGTGTGTGAAGTTATAGAATGGAGGTGTGTGAAGTCACAGAATGGAGGGGTGTGAAGTCAAAGACTGGAGGTGTGTGAAGTCATAGAATGGAGCTGTGTGAACTCATAGAATGGAGGTGTGTGAAGTCATAGAATGGAGGTGTGTGAAGTCACAGAATGATGGTGCGTTAAGTCACAGAATGGAGGTTTGTGAACTCAGAATGGAGGTGTGTGAAGTCACAGAATGGAGGTGTGGGAAGTCACAGAATGGAGTTGTGTGAAGTCACAGAATGGAGGTGTGTGAATTCATAGAATGGAGGTGTGTGAAGTCACAGAATGGAGGTGTGTGAAGTCATAGAATGGAGGTGTGTGAACTCATAGAATTTAGGTGTGTGAAGTCATACAATGGAGGTGTGTGAAGTCTGAGAATGTAGGTATGTGAAATCAAAAAATGGAGGTGTGTGAACTCAGAATCGAGGTGTGTGAAGTCACAGAATGGAGGTGTGTGAAGTCATAGAATGGAGGTGTGTGAAGTGACACAATGGGGGTGTGTGAAGTCATAGAATGGAGGTGTGTGAAGTCATAGAATGGAGGTGTGTGAAGTCACAGAATGGAGGTGTGTGAAGTCAGAATAGATGTGTGCGAAGTCATAGAATGGAGCTGTGTAAAGTCAGAATGGAGCTGTGTGAAGTCATAGAATGGAGGTGAGTGAAGTCAGAATGGCGGTGTGTGAACTCATAGAATGATGGTGTGTGAAGTCACAATGGAGGTTGTGAAGTCATAGAATGGAGGTTTTTGAAGTCACAGAATGGAGGTGTGTGAAGTCATAGAATGGAGGTGTGTGAAGTCAAATTGGAGGTGTGTGAAGTCATAGATTGGAGGTGTGTCAACTCAGAAAGGAGGTGTGTGAAGTCATAGAATGGAGGTGTGTGAAGTCCTAGAATGGAGGTGTGTGAAATCATAGAATGGAGGTGTGTGAAGTCACAGAATTGAGGTGTGTGAAGTCAGAATTGAGGTGTGGGAAGTCAGAATGGAGGTGTGTGAAGTCATAGAATGGAGGTGTGTGAATTCACAATGCATTTGTGTGAACTCATAGATTGGAGGTCTGTGAAGTCACAATGTAGGTGGGTGAAGACACAGAATGGAGGTGTGTGAAGTCATAGAATGGTGGTGTGTGAAGTCACAGAATGGAGGTGTGTGAAGTCATATATTTGAGGTTTGTGAAGTAATAGAATGGAGGTGTGTGAAGTAATAGAATGGAGGTGTGTCTTGTCAAAGATTGAAGGTGTGTGAAGTCACAGAATGGGGGTGTGTGAACTCAGAATGGAGGTGTGTGAAGTCACAGAATGGAGGTGTGTGAAGTCATAGAATGGATGTTTCTGAAGTAAGAATGAAAGTGTGTGAAGTCATAGAATGGAGGTGTGAAGTCAAAATGGTGGTGTGTGATCTCATAGAATGGAGGTGTGTGAAATCATAGAATGGAGTTGTTTGAAGTCACAGAATTGAGGTGTGTGAAGTCAGAATGGAGGTGTGTGAAGTCAGAATGGAGGTGTGTGAAGTCATAGAATGGAGGTGTGTGAATTCACAATGCATTTGTGTGAACTCATAGAATGGAGGTCTGTGAAGTCACAATGTAGGTGTGTGAAGTCACAGAATGGAGGTGTGTGAAGTCATAGAATGGAGGTGTGTGAAGTCAGAATGGAGGTGTGTAAACTCATGGAATGGAGGTGTGTGAAGTCACAATGGAGGTGTGTGAAGTCATAGAATGGAGGTGTGTGAAGTCACAGAATGGAGGTGTGTGAAGTCATAGAATGGAGGTGTGTGAATTCACAATGCATTTGTGTGAACTCATAAAATGGTGGTCTGTGAAGTCACAATGTAGGTGTGTGAAGTCACAGAATGGAGTTGTGTGAAGTCACAGAATGCAGGTGTGTGAAGTCAGAATGGAGGTGTGTAAACTCATAGAATGGAGGTGTGTGAAGTCACAATGGAGGTGTGTGAAGTCATAGAATGGAGGTGTGTGAAGTCACAGAATGGAGGTGTGTGAAGTCATGGAATGGAGCTGTGTGAAGTCAGATTGGAGGTGTGTGAAGTCACAGAATGTAGGTGTGTGAACTCAGAATGGAGGTGTGTGAAGTCATAGAATGGAGGTGTGTGAAGTTATAGAATGGAGGTATGTGAAGTCATAGAATGGATGTTTGTTAAGTAAGAATGGAGGTGTGTTAAGTCATAGAATGGAGGTGTGTGAAGGCACAGAATGGAGGTGTGTGAAGTCATAGAATGGAGCTGTGTGAAGTCAGAATGGAGGTGTGTGAAGTCACAGAATGGAGGTGTGCGAACTCAGAATGGAGGTGTGTGAAGTCACAGAATGGAGGTGTGTTAAGTCACAGAACGTAGGTGTTTGAACTCAGAATCGAGGTGTGTGAAGTCACAGAATGGAGGTGTGTGAAGTCACAGAATGGAGGTGTGTGAAGTCAGAATAGATGTGTGCGAAGTCATAGAATGGAGCTGTGTAAAGTCAGAATGGAGCTGTGTGAAGTCATAGAATGGAGGTGAGTGAAGTCAGAATGGCGGTGTGTGAAGTCATAGAATGATGGTGTGTGAAGTCACAATTGAGGTGTGTGAAGTCATAGAATGGAGGTTTTTGAAGTCACAGAATGGAGGTGTGTGAAGTCATAGAATGGAGGTGTGTGAAGTCAAATTGGAGGTGTGTGAATTCATAGATTGGAGGTGTGTCAACTCAGAAAGGAGGTGTGTGAAGTCATAGAATGGAGGTGTGTGAAGTCCTAGAATGGAGGTGTGTGAAATCATAGAATGGAGGTGTGTGAAGTCACAGAATTGAGGTGTGTGAAGTCAGAATGGAGGTGTGGGAAGTCAGAATGGAGGTGTGTGAAGTCATAGAATGGAGGTGTGTGAATTCACAATGCATTTGTGTGAACTCATAGATTGGAGGTCTGTGAAGTCACAATGTAGGTGTGTGAAGACACAGAATGGAGGTGTGTGAAGTCATAGAATGGAGGTGTGTGAAGTCACAGAATGGAGGTGTGTGAAGTCATATATTGGAGGTTTGTGAAGTAATAGAATGGAGGTGTGTGAAGTAATAGAATGGAGGTGTGTCTTGTCAAAAATTGAAGGTGTGTGAAGTCACAGAACGGGGGTGTGTGAACTCAGAATGGAGGTGTGTGAAGTCACAGAATGGAGGTGTGTGAAGTCATAGAATGGATGTTTCTGAAGTAAGAATGAAGGTGTGTGAAGTCATAGAATGGAGGTGTGAAGTCAAAATGGTGGTGTGTGATCTCATAGAATGGAGGTGTGTGAAATCATAGAATGGAGTTGTTTGAAGTCACAGAATTGAGGTGTGTGAAGTCAGAATGGAGTTGTGTGAAGTCAGAATGGAGGTGTGTGAAGTCATAGAATGGAGGTGTGTGAATTCACAATGCATTTGTGTGAACTCATAGAATGGAGGTCTGTGAAGTCACAATGTAGGTGTGTGAAGTCACAGAATGGAGGTGTGTGAAGTCATAGAATGGAGGTGTGTGAAGTCAGAATGGAGGTGTGTAAACTCATGGAATGGAGGTGTGTGAAGTCACAATGGAGGTGTGTGAAGTCATAGAATGGAGGTGTGTGAAGTCACAGAATGGAGGTGTGTGAAGTCATAGAATGGAGGTGTGTGAATTCACAATGCATTTGTGTGAACTCATAAAATGGTGGTCTGTGAAGTCACAATGTAGGTGTGTGAAGTCACAGAATGGAGGTGTGTGAAGTCACAGAATGCAGGTGTGTGAAGTCAGAATGGAGGTGTGTAAACTCATAGAATGGAGGTGTGTGAAGTCACAATGGAGGTGTGTGAAGTCATAGAATGGAGGTGTGTGAAGTCACAGAATGGAGGTGTGTGAAGTCATGGAATGGAGCTGTGTGAAGTCAGATTGGAGGTGTGTGAAGTCACAGAATGTAGGTGTGTGAACTCAGAATGGAGGTGTGTGAAGTCATAGAATGGAGGTGTGTGAAGTTATAGAATGGAGGTATGTGAAGTCATAGAATGGATGTTTGTTAAGTAAGAATGGAGGTGTGTTAAGTCATAGAATGGAGGTGTGTGAAGGCACAGAATGGAGGTGTGTGAAGTCATAGAATGGAGCTGTGTGAAGTCAGAATGGAGGTGTGTGAAGTCACAGAATGGAGGTGTGCGAACTCAGAATGGAGGTGTGTGAAGTCACAGAATGGAGGTGTGTTAAGTCACAGAACGGAGGTGTTTGAACTCAGAATCGAGGTGTGTGAAGTCACAGAATGGAGGTGTGTGAAGTCACAGAATGGAGGTGTGTGAAGTCAGAATAGATGTGTGCGAAGTCATAGAATGGAGCTGTGTAAAGTCAGAATGGAGCTGTGTGAAGTCATAGAATGGAGGTGAGTGAAGTCAGAATGGCGGTGTGTGAAGTCATAGAATGATGGTGTGTGAAGTCACAATGGAGGTGTGTGAAGTCATAGAATGGAGGTTTTTGAAGTCACAGAATGGAGGTGTGTGAAGTCATAGAATGGAGGTGTGTGAAGTCAAATTGGAGGTGTGTGAATTCATAGATTGGAGGTGTGTCAACTCAGAAAGGAGGTGTGTGAAGTCATAGAATGGAGGTGTGTGAAGTCCTAGAATGGAGGTGTGTGAAATCATAGAATGGAGGTGTGTGAAGTCACAGAATTGAGGTGTGTGAAGTCAGAATGGAGGTGTGGGATGTCAGAATGGAGGTGTGTGAAGTCATAGAATGGAGGTGTGTGAATTCACAATGCATTTGTGTGAACTCATAGATTGGAGGTCTGTGAAGTCACAATGTAGGTGTGTGAAGACACAGAATGGAGGTGTGTGAAGTCATAGAATGGAGGTGTGTGAAGTCACAGAATGGAGGTGTGTGAAGTCATATATTGGAGGTTTGTGAAGTAATAGAATGGAGGTGTGTGAAGTAATAGAATGGAGGTGTGTCTTGTCAAAAATTGAAGGTGTGTGAAGTCACAGAATTGAGGTGTGTGAACTCAGAATGGAGGTGTGTGAAGTCAGATTGGAGGTGTGTGAAGTCATAGAATGGAGGTGTGTGAATTCACAATGCATTTGTGTGAACTCATAGAATGGAGGTCTGTGAAGTCACAATGTAGGTGTGTGAAGTCACAGAATGGAGGTGTGTGAAGTCATAGAATGGAGGTGTGTGAAGTCAGAATGGAGGTGTGTAAACTCATGGAATGGAGGTGTGTGAAGTCACAATGGAGGTGTGTGAAGTCATAGAATGGAGGTGTGTGAAGTCACAGAATGGAGGTGTGTGAAGTCATAGAATGGAGGTGTGTGAATTCACAATGCATTTGTGTGAACTCATAAAATGGTGGTCTGTGAAGTCACAATGTAGGTGTGTGAAGTCACAGAATGGAGGTGTGTGAAGTCACAGAATGCAGGTGTGTGAAGTCAGAATGGAGGTGTGTAAACTCATAGAATGGAGGTGTGTGAAGTCACAATGGAGGTGTGTGAAGTCATAGAATGGAGGTGTGTGAAGTCACAGAATGGAGGTGTGTGAAGTCATGGAATGGAGCTGTGTGAAGTCAGATTGGAGGTGTGTGAAGTCACAGAATGTAGGTGTGTGAACTCAGAATGGAGGTGTGTGAAGTCATAGAATGGAGGTGTGTGAAGTTATAGAATGGAGGTGTGTGAAGTCATAGAATGGATATTTGTTAAGTAAGAATGGAGGTGTGTTAAGTCATAGAATGGAGGTGTGTGAAGGCACAGAATGGAGGTGTGTGAAGTCATAGAATGGAGCTGTGTGAAGTCAGAATGGAGGTGTGTGAAGTCACAGAATGGAGGTGTGCGAACTCAGAATGGAGGTGTGTGAAGTCACAGAATGGAGGTGTGTTAAGTCACAGAACGGAGGTGTTTGAACTCAGAATCGAGGTGTGTGAAGTCACAGAATGGAGGTGTGTGAAGTCACAGAATGGAGGTGTGTGAAGTCAGAATAGATGTGTGCGAAGTCATAGAATGGAGCTGTGTAAAGTCAGAATGGAGCTGTGTGAAGTCATAGAATGGAGGTGAGTGAAGTCAGAATGGCGGTGTGTGAAGTCATAGAATGATGGTGTGTGAAGTCACAATTGAGGTGTGTGAAGTCATAGAATGGAGGTTTTTGAAGTCACAGAATGGAGGTGTGTGAAGTCATAGAATGGAGGTGTGTGAAGTGAAATTGGAGGTGTGTGAATTCATAGATTGGAGGTGTGTCAACTCAGAAAGGAGGTGTGTGAAGTCATAGAATGGAGGTGTGTGAAGTCCTAGAATGGAGGTGTGTGAAATCATAGAATGGAGGTGTGTGAAGTCACAGAATTGAGGTGTGTGAAGTCAGAATGGAGGTGTGGGAAGTCAGAATGGAGGTGTGTGAAGTCATAGAATGGAGGTGTGTGAATTCACAATGCATTTGTGTGAACTCATAGATTGGAGGTCTGTGAAGTCACAATGTAGGTGTGTGAAGACACAGAATGGAGGTGTGTGAAGTCATAGAATGGAGGTGTGTGAAGTCACAGAATGGAGGTGTGTGAAGTCATATATTGGAGGTTTGTGAAGTAATAGAATGGAGGTGTGTGAAGTAATAGAATGGAGGTGTGTCTTGTCAAAAATTGAAGGTGTGTGAAGTCACAGAATGGGGGTGTGTGAACTCAGAATGGAGGTGTGTGAAGTCACAGAATGGAGGTGTGTGAAGTCATAGAATGGATGTTTCTGAAGTAAGAATGAAGGTGTGTGAAGTCATAGAATGGAGGTGTGAAGTCAAAATGGTGGTGTGTGATCTCATAGAATGGAGGTGTGTGAAATCATAGAATGGAGTTGTTTGAAGTCACAGAATTGAGGTGTGTGAAGTCAGAATGGAGTTGTGTGAAGTCAGAATGGAGGTGTGTGAAGTCATAGAATGGAGGTGTGTGAATTCACAATGCATTTGTGTGAACTCATAGAATGGAGGTCTGTGAAGTCACAATGTAGGTGTGTGAAGTCACAGAATGGAGGTGTGTGAAGTCATAGAATGGAGGTGTGTCAAGTCAGAATGGAGGTGTGTAAACTCATGGAATGGAGGTGTGTGAAGTCACAATGGAGGTGTGTGAAGTCATAGAATGGAGGTGTGTGAAGTCACAGAATGGAGGTGTGTGAAGTCATAGAATGGAGGTGTGTGAATTCACAATGCATTTGTGTGAACTCATAAAATGGTGGTCTGTGAAGTCACAATGTAGGTGTGTGAAGTCACAGAATGGAGGTGTGTGAAGTCACAGAATGCAGGTGTGTGAAGTCAGAATGGAGGTGTGTAAACTCATAGAATGGAGGTGTGTGAAGTCACAATGGAGGTGTGTGAAGTCACAGAATGGAGGTGTGTGAAGTCATGTATTGGAGGTTTGTGAAGTCATAGAATGGAGGTGTGTGAAGTAATAGAATGGAGGTGTGTGAAGTCAGAACGGAGGTGTGTGAACACAGATTGGAGGTGGGAAGTCACAATGGAGGTGTGTGAAGTTATAGAATGGAGGTGTGTGAAGTCACAGAATAGAGGAGTGTGAAGTCAAAGACTGGAGGTGTGTGAAGTCATAGTATGGAGGTGTGTGAACTCATAGAATTGAGGTGTGTGAAGTCATAGAATGGAGGTGTGTGACGTCACAGAATGAAGGTGCGTTAAGTCACAAAATGGAGGTTTGTGAACTCAGAATGGAGGTGTGTGAAGTCACAGAATGGAGGTGTGGGAAGTCATAGAATGGAGTTGTGTGAAGTCACAGAATGGAGGTGTGTGAATTCATAGAATGGAGGTGTGTGAAGTCACAGAATGGAGGTGTGTGAAGTCATAGAATGGAGGTGTGTGAACTCATAGAATTTAGGTGTGTGAAGTCATAGAATGGAGGTGTGTGAAGTCTGAGAATGTAGGTGTGTGAAATCAAAAAATGGAGGTGTGTGAACTCAGAATCGAGGTGTGTGAAGTCACAGAATGGAGGTGTGTGAAGTCATAGAATGGAGGTGTGTGAAGTGACACAATGGGGGTGTGTGAAGTCATAGAACGGAGGTGTGTGAAGTCATAGAATGGAGGTGTGTGAAGTCACAGAATGGAGGTGTGTGAAGTCAGAATGGAGCTGTGTGAAGTCATAGAATGGAGGTGAGTGAAGTCAGAATGGCGGTGTGTGAACTCATAGAATGATGGTGTGTGAAGTCACAATGGAGGTGTGTGAAGTCATAGAATGGAGGTATGTGAAGTCATAGAATGTAGGTGTGTGAAGTCACAGAAAGGAGGAGTGTGAAGTCACAGATTGGAGGTGTGTGAACCCAGAATGGAGGTGTGTGAAGTCACAGAATGGAGGTGTGTGAAGTCATAGAATGGAGGTGTATGAAGTCACAGAATGGATGTGTGTTAAGTCACAGAATGGAGCTGTGTGAAGTCATAGAATGGAGGTGTGTGAAGTCATAGAATGGAGGTGTGTGAAGTCAGAATGGAGGTGTGTGAACTCAAAATGAAGGTGTGTGAGGTCACAGAACGGAGGTATGTGAAGTCAGAGAATGGAAGTGTGTGAAGTCATAGAATGGATGATTCTGAAGTAATAATGATGGTGTGTGAAGTCATAGAATGGTGGTGTGTGATGTCACAATGTAGGTGTGTGAACTCATAGAATGGTGGTGTGTAATCTCATAGAATGGAGGTGTGTGAAGTCATGGAATGGAGGTGTGTGAAGTCACAGAATGGAGGTGTGTGAAGTCATAGAATGGAAGTGTGTGAAGTCAAAATGGATGTGTGTGAAGTCACAGAATGGAGGTGTGGGAAGTCACAGAATGGAGGTGTGTGAAGTCAAAATTGTGCAGTGTGAAGTCACAAATGGAGGTGTGAAGTCAGAATTTAGCTGTGAGAAGTCATAGAATGGAGGTGTGTGAAGTCAGAATGGAGGTGTGTGAACTCATAGAATGGAGGTGTGTGAAGTCACAATGGAGGTGTGTGAAGTCATAGAATGGAGGTGTGTGAAGTCAGATTGGAGGTGTGTGAAATCACAAAATGCAGGTATGTCAACTCAGAAATGACGTGTGTGAAGTGATAGAATCTAGGTGTGTGAAGTCATAGAATGGAAGTGTGTGAAATCATAGAATGGAGGTGTGTGCAGGCAGAGAACTGAGGCGTGTGAAGACAAAATGGAAGTGTGAGAAGTCGGAATGTTGGTGGGTGAAGTCATAGAATGGAGGTGTGTGAAGTCACAATGCAGGTGTGTGAACTCATAGAATGGAGGTGTGTGAAGTCACAATATAGGTGTGTTAAGTTATAGAATGTAGGTGTGTGAAGTCATAGAATGGAGGTGTGTGAAGTCACAGAATGGAGGTGTGTGAAGTCATATATTGGAGGTTTGTGAAGTCATAGAATGGAGGTGTGTGAAGTAATAGAATGGAAGTGTGTCAAGTCTCAGATTGAAGGTGTGTGAAGTCACAGAATGGGGGTGTGTGAAGTCATAGAATGGAGGTGTGTGAAGTCAGAACGGAGGTGTGTGAACACAGATTGGAGGTGTGGGAAGTCACAATGGAGGTGTGTGAAGTTATAGAATGGAGGTGTGTGAAGTCACAGAATGGAGGGGTGTGAAGTCAAAGACTGGAGGTGTGTGAAGTCATAGAATGGAGCTGTGTGAACTCATAGAATGGAGGTGTGTGAAGTCATAGAATGGAGGTGTGTGAAGTCACAGAATGATGGTGCGTTAAGTCACAGAATGGAGGTTTGTGAACTCAGAATGGAGGTGTGTGAAGTCACAGAATGGAGGTGTGGGAAGTCACAGAATGGAGTTGTGTGAAGTCACAGAATGGAGGTGTGTGAATTCATAGAATGGAGGTGTGTGAAGTCACAGAATGGAGGTGTGTGAAGTCATAGAATGGAGGTGTGTGAACTCATAGAATTTAGGTGTGTGAAGTCATACAATGGAGGTGTGTGAAGTCTGAGAATGTAGGTATGTGAAATCAAAAAATGGAGGTGTGTGAACTCAGAATCGAGGTGTGTGAAGTCACAGAATGGAGGTGTGTGAAGTCATAGAATGGAGGTGTGTGAAGTGACACAATGGGGGTGTGTGAAGTCATAGAATGGAGGTGTGTGAAGTCATAGAATGGAGGTGTGTGAAGTCACAGAATGGAGGTGTGTGAAGTCAGAATAGATGTGTGCGAAGTCATAGAATGGAGCTGTGTAAAGTCAGAATGGAGCTGTGTGAAGTCATAGAATGGAGGTGAGTGAAGTCAGAATGGCGGTGTGTGAACTCATAGAATGATGGTGTGTGAAGTCACAATGGAGGTTGTGAAGTCATAGAATGGAGGTTTTTGAAGTCACAGAATGGAGGTGTGTGAAGTCATAGAATGGAGGTGTGTGAAGTCAAATTGGAGGTGTGTGAAGTCATAGATTGGAGGTGTGTCAACTCAGAAAGGAGGTGTGTGAAGTCATAGAATGGAGGTGTGTGAAGTCCTAGAATGGAGGTGTGTGAAATCATAGAATGGAGGTGTGTGAAGTCACAGAATTGAGGTGTGTGAAGTCAGAAATGAGGTGTGGGAAGTCAGAATGGAGGTGTGTGAAGTCATAGAATGGAGGTGTGTGAATTCACAATGCATTTGTGTGAACTCATAGATTGGAGGTCTGTGAAGTCACAATGTAGGTGGGTGAAGACACAGAATGGAGTTGTGTGAAGTCATAGAATGGTGGTGTGTGAAGTCACAGAATGGAGGTGTGTGAAGTCATATATTGGAGATTTGTGAAGTAATAGAATGGAGGTGTGTGAAGTAATAGAATGGAGGTGTGTCTTGTCAAAGATTGAAGGTGTGTGAAGTCACAGAATGGGGGTGTGTGAACTCAGAATGGAGGTGTGTGAAGTCACAGAATGGAGGTGTGTGAAGTCATAGAATGGTTGTTTCTGAAGTAAGAATGAAAGTGTGTGAAGTCATAGAATGGAGGTGTGAAGTCAAAATGGTGGTGTGTGATCTCATAGAATGGAGGTGTGTGAAATCATAGAATGGAGTTGTTTGAAGTCACAGAATTGAGGTGTGTGAAGTCAGAATGGAGGTGTGTGAAGTCAGAATGGAGGTGTGTGAAGTCATAGAATGGAGGTGTGTGAATTCACAATGCATTTGTGTGAACTCATAGAATGGAGGTCTGTGAAGTCACAATGTAGGTGTGTGAAGTCACAGAATGGAGGTGTGTGAAGTCATAGAATGGAGGTGTGTGAAGTCAGAATGGAGGTGTGTAAACTCATGGAATGGAGGTGTGTGAAGTCACAATGGAGGTGTGTGAAGTCATAGAATGGAGGTGTGTGAAGTCACAGAATGGAGGTGTGTGAAGTCATAGAATGGAGGTGTGTGAATTCACAATGCATTTGTGTGAACTCATAAAATGGTGGTCTGTGAAGTCACAATGTAGGTGTGTGAAGTCACAGAATGGAGGTGTGTGAAGTCACAGAATGCAGATGTGTGAAGTCAGAATGGAGGTGTGTAAACTCATAGAATGGAGGTGTGTGAAGTCACAATGGAGGTGTGTGAAGTCATAGAATGGAGGTGTGTGAAGTCACAGAATGGAGGTGTGTGAAGTCATGGAATGGAGCTGTGTGAAGTCAGATTGGAGGTGTGTGAAGTCACAGAATGAAGGTGTGTGAACTCAGAATGGAGGTGTGTGAAGTCATAGAATGGAGGTGTGTGAAGTTATAGAATGGAGGTATGTGAAGTCATAGAATGGATGTTTGTTAAGTAAGAATGGAGGTGTGTTAAGTCATAGAATGGAGGTGTGTGAAGGCACAGAATGGAGGTGTGTGAAGTCATAGAATGGAGCTGTGTGAAGTCAGAATGGAGGTGTGTGAAGTCACAGAATGGAGGTGTGCGAACTCAGAATGGAGGTGTGTGAAGTCACAGAATGGAGGTGTGTTAAGTCACAGAACGGAGGTGTTTGAACTCAGAATCGAGGTGTGTGAAGTCACAGAATGGAGGTGTGTGAAGTCACAGAATGGAGGTGTGTGAAGTCAGAATAGATGTGTGCGAAGTCATAGAATGGAGCTGTGTAAAGTCAGAATGGAGCTGTGTGAAGTCATAGAATGGAGGTGAGTGAAGTCAGAATGGCGGTGTGTGAAGTCATAGAATGATGGTGTGTGAAGTCACAATGGAGGTGTGTGAAGTCATAGAATGGAGGTTTTTGAAGTCACAGAATGGAGGTTTGTGAAGTCATAGAATGGAGGTGTGTGAAGTCAAATTGGAGGTGTGTGAAGTCATAGATTGGAGGTGTGTCAACTCAGAAAGGAGGTGTGTGAAGTCCTAGAATGGAGGTGTGTGAAGTCCTAGAATGGAGGTGTGTGAAATCATAGAATGGAGGTGTGTGAATTCACAGAATTGAGGTGTGTGAAGTCAGAATGGAGGTGTGGGAAGTCAGAATGGAGGTGTGTGAAGTCATAGAATGGAGGTGTGTGAATTCACAATGCATTTGTGTGAACTCATAGATTGGAGGTCTGTGAAGTCACAATGTAGGTGTGTGAAGACACAGAATGGAGGTGTGTGAAGTCATAGAATGGAGGTGTGTGAAGTCACAGAATGGAGGTGTGTGAAGTCATATATTGGAGGTTTGTGAAGTAATAGAATGGAGGTGTGTGAAGTAATAGAATGGAGGTGTGTCTTGTCAAAAATTGAAGGTGTGTGAAGTCACAGAATGGGGGTGTGTGAACTCAGAATGGAGGTGTGTGAAGTCACAGAATGGAGGTGTGTGAAGTCATAGAATGGATGTTTCCGAAGTAAGAATGAAGGTGTGTGAAGTCATAGAATGGAGGTGTGAAGTCAAAATGGTGGTGTGTGATCTCATAGAATGGAGGTGTGTGAAATCATAGAATGGAGTTGTTTGAAGTCACAGAATTGAGGTGTGTGAAGTCAGAATGGAGGTGTGTGAAGTCATAGAATGGAGGTGTGTGAAGTCACAGAATGGAGGTGTGTGAAGTCATAGAATGGAGGTGTGTGAATTCACAATGCATTTGTGTGAACTCATAAAATGGTGGTCTGTGAAGTCACAATGTAGGTGTGTGAAGTCACAGAATGGAGGTGTGTGAAGTCATAGAATGCAGGTGTGTGAAGTCAGAATGGAGGTGTGTAAACTCATAGAATGGAGGTGTGTGAAGTCACAATGGAGGTGTGTGAAGTCATAGAATGGAGGTGTGTGAAGTCACAGAATGGAGGTGTGTGAAGTCATGGAATGGAGCTGTGTGAAGTCAGATTGGAGGTGTGTGAAGTCACAGAATGGAGGTGTGTGAACTCAGAATGGAGGTGTGTGAAGTCATAGAATGGAGGTGTGTGAAGTCATAGAATGGAGGTATGTGAAGTCATAGAATGGATGTTTGTTAAGTAAGAATGGAGGTGTGTTAAGTCATAGAATGGAGGTGTGTGAAGGCACAGAATGGAGGTGTGTGAAGTCATAGAATGGAGCTGTGTGAAGTCAGAATGGAGGTGTGTGAAGTCACAGAATGGAGGTGTGCGAACTCAGAATGGAGGTGTGTGAAGTCACAGAATGGAGGTGTGTTAAGTCACAGAACGGAGGTGTTTGAACTCAGAATCGAGGTGTGTGAAGTCACAGAATGGAGGTGTGTGAAGTCATAGAATGGAGGTGTGTGAAATCATAAAATGGAGGTGTGGGAAGTCAGAGAATGGAGCTGTGTGAAGTCAGAATGGAGGCGTGCGAAGTCACAGAATGGAGGTGTGTGAAGTAATGTTATGGAGCTCTGTGAAGTCAGAATTCAGGTGTGTGAAGTCACAGAATGGAGGTGTGTGAAGTCATAGAATGGAGGTGTGTGAAGTCAGAACGGAGGTGTGTGAACACAGATTGGAGGTGTGGGAAGTCACAATGGAGGTGTGTGAAATTATAGAATGGAGGTGTGTGAAGTCACAGAATGGAGGGGTATGAAGTCAAAGACTGGAGGTGTGTGAAGTCATAGTATGGATGTGTGTGAACTCATAGAATGGAGGTGTGTGAAGTCACAGAATGGAGGTTTGTGAAGTCACAGAATGGAGGTGTGTGAACTCACAATGGAGGTGTGTGAAGTCAAAGAATGGAGGTGTGTGAAGTCATTGAATGGAATTGTATGAAGTCACAGAATGCAGGTGTGTTAAGTCAAAGAATGGAAGTATGTGAAGTCAAAATGGAGGTGTGTGAAGTCACAGAATGGAGGTATGTGAAGTCACAGAATGGAGGTGTGTGAACTCACAATGGAGGTGTGTGAAGTCAAAGAATGGAGGTGTGTGAAGTCATAGAATGGAATTGTATGAAGTCACAGAATGCAGGTGTGTTAAGTCAAAGAATGGAAGTGTGTGACGTCATAGAATGGAGGTGTGTGAAGTCAGAATGGAGGTGTGTGACCTCAAAATGAAGGTGTGTGAGGTCACAGAACGGAGGTATGTGAAGTCATAGAATGGAGGTGTGTGAAGTCATAGAATGGATGATTCTGAAGTAATAATGATGGTGTGTGAAGTCATAGAATGGAGGTGTGTGAAGTCACAATGTAGGTGTGTGAACTCATAGAATGGTGGTGTGTAATCTCATAGAATGGAGGTGTGTGAAGTCATGGAATGGAGGTGTGTGAAGTCACAGAATGGAGGTGTGTGAAGTCATAGAATGGAGGTGTGTGAAGTCAGAATGGAGGTGTGTAAACTCATGGAATGGAGGTGTGTGAAGTCACAATGGAGGAGTGTGAAGTCATAGAATGGAGGTGTGTGAAGTCACAGAATGGAGGTGTGTGAAGTCATAGAATGGAGGTGTGTGAAATCACAATGCATTTGTGTGAACTCATAAAATGGTGGTCTGTGAAGTCACAATGTAGGTGTGTGAAGTCACAGAATGGAGGTGTGTGAAGTCATAGAATGCAGGTGTGTGAAGTCAGAATGGAGGTGTGTAAACTCATAGAATGGAGGTGTGTGAAGTCACAATGGAGGTGTGTGAAGTCATAGAATGGAGGTGTGTGAAGTCACAGAATGGAGGTGTGTGAAGTCATGGAATGGAGCTGTGTGAAGTCAGATTGGAGGTGTGTGAAGTCACAGAATGGAGGTGTGTGAACT
The DNA here is from genome assembly GCA_024803745.1 of Megascapheus bottae. Taxonomy (NCBI): domain Eukaryota; kingdom Metazoa; phylum Chordata; class Mammalia; order Rodentia; family Geomyidae; genus Megascapheus; species Megascapheus bottae. The sequence goes on from JANJXV010000344.1 coordinate 969,116, forward strand.
CAGAATGGAGGTGTGTGAAGTCACAGAATGGAGGTGTGTGAAGTCACAGAATGGAGCTGTGTGAAGTCATAAAATGGAGGTGTGTGAAGTCATAGAATGGATGTTTGTTAAGTAAGAATGAAGGTGTGTTAAGTCATAGAATGGAGGTGTGTGAACTCATAGAATGGAGGTGTGTGAAGTCATAGAATGGAGCTGTGTGAAGTCAGAATGGAGGTGTGTGAAGTCACAGAATGGAGGTGTGCGAACTCAGAATGGAGGTGTGTGAACTCATAGAATGGAGGTGTGTGAAGTCATAGAATGGAGGTGTGTGAAATCATAGAATGGAGGTGTGGGAAGTCAGAGAATGGAGCTGTGTGAAGTCAGAATGGAGGTGTGCGAAGTCACAGAATGGAGGTGTGTGAAGTTATTTTATGGAGCTCTGTGAAGTCAGAATTCAGGTGTGTGAAGTCACAGAATGGAGGTGTGTGAAGTCATAGAATGGAGGTGTGTGAAGTCAGAACGGAGGTGTGTGAACACAGATTGGAGGTGTGGGAAGTCACAATGGAGGTGTGTGAAATTATAGAATGGAGGTGTGTGAAGTCACAGAATGGAGGGGTGTGAAGTCAAAGACTGGAGGTGTGTGAAGTCATAGTATGGAGGTGTGTGAACTCATAGAATGGAGGTGTGTGAAGTCATAGAATGGAGGTGTGTGAAGTCACAGAATGAAGGTGCATTAAGTCACAGAATGGAGATTTGTGAACTCAGAATGGAGGTGTGTGAAGTCACAGAATGGAAGTGTGGGAAGTCATAGAATGGAGTTGTGTGAAGTCACAGAATGGAGGTGTGTGAATTAATAGAATGGAGGTGTGAGAAATCATAGAATGGAGGTGTGTAAAGTCACAGAATGGAGGTGTGTGAAGTCACAGAATGGAGGTGTGTGAAGTCACAGAATGGAGGTGTGTGAACTCACAATGGAGGTGTGTGAAGACAAAGAATGGAGGTGTGTGAAGTCATAGAATGGAATTTTATGAAGTCACAGAATGCAGGTGTGTTAAGTCAAAGAATGGAAGTTTGTGAAGTCAAAATGGAGGTGTGTGAAGTCACAGAATGGAGTTGTGTGAAGTCACAGAATGGAGGTGTGTGAACTCACAATGGAGGTGTGTGAAGTCAAAGAATGGAGGTGTGTGAAGTCATAGAATGGAATTGTATGAAATCACAGAATGCAGGTGTGTTAAGTCGAAGAATGGAAGTGTGTGACGTCATAGAATGGAGGTGTGTGAAGTCAGAATGGAGGTGTGTGACCTCAAAATGAAGGTGTGTGAGGTCACAGAACGGAGGTATGTGAAGTCATAGAATGGAGGTGTGTGAAGTCATAGAATGGATGATTCTGAAGTAATAATGATGGTGTGTGAAGTCATAGAATGGAGGTGTGTGAAGTCACAATCTAGGTGTGTGAACTCATAGAATGGTGGTGTGTAATCTCATAGAATGGAGGTGTGTGAAGTCATGGAATGGAGGTGTGTGAAGTCACAGAATGGAGGTGTGTGAAGTCATAGAATGGAAGTGTGTGAAGTCAAAATGGATGTGTGTGAAGTCACAGAATGGAGGTGTGTGAAGTCACAGAATGGAGGTGTGTGAAATCAAAATTGTGCAGTGTGAAGTCACAAATGGAGGTGTGAAGTCAGAATTTAGCTGTGAGAAGTCATAGAATGGAGGTGTGTGAAGTCAGAATTGAGGTGTGTGAACTCACAGAATGGAGGTGTGTGAAGTCACAATGGAGGTGTGTGAAGTCATAGAATGGAGGTGTGTGAAGTCAGATTGGAGGTGTGTGAAATCACAAAATGGAGGTATGTCAACTCAGAAATGAGGTGTGTGAAGTGATAGAATCTAGGCGTGTGAAGTCATAGAGTGGAAGTGTGTGAAATCATAGAATGGAGGTGTGTGAAGGCAGAGAACTGAGGCATGTGAAGTCAAAATGGAGGTGTGTGAAGTCGGAATGTTGGTGGGTGAAGTCATAGAATGGAGGTGTGTGAAGTCACACTGCAGGTGTGTGAACTCATAGAATGGAGGTGAGTGAAGTCACAATATAGGTGTGTTAAGTTATAGAATGGAGGTGTGTGAAGTCATAGAATGGAGGTGTGTGAAGTAACAGAATGTAGGTGTGTGACGTTAGAATAGATGTGTGCGAAGTCATAGAATGGAGCTGTGTGAAGTCAGAATGGAGCTGTGTGAAGTCATAGAATGGAGGTGAGTGAAGTCAGAATGGCGGTGTGTGAACTCATAGAATGATGGTGTGTGAAGTCACAATGGAGGTGTGTGAAGTCATAGAATGGAGGTTTTTGAAGTCACAGAATGGAGGTGTGTGAAGTCATAGAATGGAGGTGTGAAGTCAGATTGGAGGTGTGTGAAGTCATAGAATGGAGGTGTGTCAACTCAGAAAGGAGGTGTGTGAAGTCATAGAATGGAGGTGTGTGAAGTCATAGAATGTAGGGGTGTGAAATCATAGAATGGAGTTGTGTGAAGTCACAGAATTGAGGCCTGTGAAGTCAGAATGGAGGTGTGTGAAGTCAGAATGGAGGTGTGTGAAGTCATAGAATGGAGGTGTGTGAATTCACAATGCATTTGTGTGAACTCATAGAATGGAGGTCTGTGAAGTCACAATGTAGGTGTGTGAAGTCACAGAATGGAGGTGAGTGAAGTCATAGAATGGAGGTGTGTGAAGTAATAGAATGGAGGTGTGTCAAGTCACAGATTGAAGGTGAGTGAAGTCACAGAATGGGGGTGTGTGAACTCAGAATGGAGGTATGTGAAGTCAAAGAATGGAGGTGTGTGAAGTCATAGAATGGATGTTTCTGAAGTAAGAATGAAGGTGTGTGAAGTCATAGAATGGAGGTGTGTGAAGTCAAAATGGTGGTGTGTGAACTCATAGAATGGAGGTGTGTGAACTCATGGAATGGAGGTATGTGGAGTCATGGAATGGAGGTGTGTGAAGTCAAAGAATGGAGGTATGTGAAGTCACAGAATGGAGGTGTGTGAAGTGACAGAATGCAGGTGTGTGAACTCACAATGGAGGAGTGTGAAGTCACAGAAAGTATGTGTGTGAAGTCATAGAATCGAACTGTGTGTGAAGTCATAGAATGGAGGTGTGTGAAGTCAGAATCGAGGTGTGTGAAGTCACAGAATGGAATTTTGTGAAATCATAGAATGGAGGTTTGTGAAGTCATAGAATGGATGATTCTGAAGAAAAAATGAAGGTGTGTGAAGTCATAGAATGGAGGTGTGTGAAGTCACAAGGTAGGTGTGTGAACTCATAGAATGGTGCTGTGTAATCTCATAGAATGGAGGTGTGTGAAGTCATGGAATGGAGGTGTGTGAAGTCACAGAATGGAGGTGTGTGAAGTCACAGAAAGGAGGTGTGTGAAGTCAAAATGGATGTGTGTGAAGTCACAGAATGGAGGTGTGTGAAGTCACATAATGGAGGTGTGTTTAGTCAAAATTGTGGAGTGTGAAGTCACAAATGGAGGTGTGAAGCAAGAATTTAGCTCTGTGAAGTCATAGAATGGAGGTGTGTGAAGTCAGAATGGAGGTGTGTGAACTCAGAATGGAGGTGTATGAAATCACAGAACGGAGATTTGCGAAGTCATAGAATGGAAGTGCGTAAAGTCATATAATGGATATTTCTGAAGTAAGAATGAAGGTTTGTGAAGTCATAGAATGGAGGTGTGTGAACTCATGCAATGGAGGTGTGTGAAGTGAAACAATGGAGGTGTGTGAAGTCAAACAATAAAGGTGTGTGAAGTCACAGAATGGATGTGTGTTACGTACCGGAGTGGAGGTGTGTGAACTCAGAATGGAGGTGTGTGAAGTCACAGAATGGAGGTGTGTGACCTCAAAATGAAGGTGTGTGAGGTCACAGAACGGAGGTTTGTGAAGTCATAGAATGGAGGTGTGTGAAGTCATAGAATGGATGATTCTGAAGTAATAATGAAGGTGTGTGAAGTCATAGAATGGAGGTGTGTGAAGTCACAATGTAGGTGTGTGAACTCATAGAATGGAGGTGTGTGAAGTCACAATATAGGTGTGTTAAGTTATAGAATGGAGGTGTGTGAAGTCATAGAATGGAGGTGTGTGAAGTCACAGAATGGAGGTGTATGAAATCATAGAATGGTGGTGTGTGAAGTCACAGAATGGAGATGTGTGAAGTCATAGAATGGAGGTGTGTGTTGTCATAGAATGGAGGTGTGTGAAGTCATAGAATGGAGGTGTGTGAAGTCACAAAATGGAGGTGTGTGAAGTTATAGAATGGAGGTGTGTGAAGTCACAGAATGGAGGTGTGTAAAATCATAGAATGGACGTCTGTGAAGTCATAGAATGGAGGTGTGTGAAGTCATAAAATGGAGGTGTGTGAAGTCACAGAATGGAGGTGTGTGAAGTCACAGATTGGAGGTGTGTGAACCCAGAATGGGGTGCGTGAGGTCACAAACGGAGGTTTGTGAAGTCATACAATGGAGGTGTGTGAAGTCATAGAATGGAACTTTCTGAAGTAAAAATGAAGGTGTGTGAAGTCATAGAATGGAGGTGTGTGAAATCAAAATGGAGGTGTGTGAATTCATAGAATGGAGGTGTGTGAACTCATAGAATGGAGGTGTGTGAACTCATGGACTGGAGGTGTGTGAAGTCAAAGAATCGAGCTGTGTGAAGTCAAACAATAGAGGAGTGTGAAGTCACAGAATATAGGTGTGTGAAGTCACAAAAGGAGGTGTGTGAAGACAAAACGGAGGCGTGTGAAATCACAGAATGGAGGTGTGTGAAGTCACAGAATGGAGGTGTGTGAAGTCAAAAATGTGGTGTGTGAAGTCACAAATGGAGGTGTGTGAAGTCATCGAATGGAGGTATGTGAAGTCATGGAATTGAGGTGTGTGAAGTCACAGAATGGAGGAGTGTGAATTCAGAATGGTGGTGTTCGAAGTCATAGAATGGAGTGGTGTGAAGTCAGAATGGAGGTGTGTGAACTCAAAGAATAGAGGTGTGTGAAGTCACAATGGAGGTGTGTGAAGTCAGAGAATGGTGGTGTGTGAAGTCACAGAATGGAGGTGTGGAAGTCATAGAATGGAGGTGTGTGAAGTCACAGAATTGAGGTGTTTGAAGTCATATATTGGAGGTGTGTGAAGTCATAGAATGGAGGTGTGTGAAATCATAGAATGGAAGTGTGTGAAGTCACAGAATGGAGGTGTGTGAAGTCAGAATGGAGGTGTGTGAAGTCATATAATTAAGGTGTGTGAAGTCAGAATGGAGGTATGTGAACTCAAAGAATGGAGGTGTGTGAAATCACAATCGAGGTGTGTGAAGTCATAAAATGGAGGTGTGTGAAGTCACAGAATGGAGGTGTGTGAAGTCATAGAATGGGGCTGGGTGAAGTCAGAATGGAGGTGTGTGAAGTCACAGAATGGAGGTGTGTAAAGTCATAGAATTGAGGTGTGTGAAGTCATAGAATGCAGGTGTGTTAAGTCAAAATGGAGGTGTGTGAAGTCACAGAATTGAGGTGTGTGAAGTCACACAATGGAGGTGTGTGAAGTCACAGAATGGAGGTGGGCGAAGTCATAGAATGGATGCTTCTGAAGTAAAAATGAAGGTGTGTGAAGTCATAGAATGGAGGTGTGTGAAGTCACAGAATGGAGGTGTGTGAAGTCATACAATGGAGATGTGTAAAGTCAGAATGGAGGTGTGTGAAGTCACAGAATGGAGGTGTGTGAACTCAGAATTGAGGTGTGTGAACTCATAGAATAGAGCTGTGTGAAGTCATAGAATGGAGGTGTGTGAAGTCAGCATGGAGGTGTGTGAAGTCAAGAAATGAGGTGTGTGAAGTCAAAATGGAGGTGTGTGAAGTCAGAATGGAGGTGTGTTGAGTCACAGAATGGAGGTATGTGAACTCAGAATGGAGGTGTGTGAAGTCACAGAATGGAGGTGTGTGAAATGATAGCATGGAGGTATGTGAAATCATAGAATGGAAGTGTGTGAAGTCATAGAATGTAGATGTGTGAAGTCATAGAATGGAGGTGTATGGAGGTGTGTGAAGTCACCGAAGGGAGGAGTGTGAAGTCACATAATGGAGGTGAGTGAAGTCAAAATGGAGGTGTGTGACGTCATAAAATGGAGGTGTGTGAAATCATAGAATGGAGGTTTGTGAAATCACAGAATGGAGGTGTGTGAAGTCAGAGAATGGAGGTTTGAGAAGTCATAGAATGGAGGTATGTAAAGTCAAATTGGAGGTGTGTGAAGTCATAGAATGGAGGTGGGTGAAGTCATAGAATGGACGTGTGTGAAGTCAGAGAACTGAGGTGTGTGAAGTCACAGAATTGACGGGTATGAAGTCATAGAATGGAGGTGTGTGAAGTCACAGAATTCAGGTGTTTGTAGTCATATATTGGACATGTGTGAAGTCATAGAATGGAGGTGTGTGAAGTCAAAGAATGGAGGTGTGTGAAGTCATAGAAGGGAGGTGTGTGAAGTCATAGAACGGAGGTGTGTGAAGTCACAGAATGGAGGTGTGGGAAGTAACAGAATGGAGGTGTGTGAAGTCAAAGAATGGATGTGTGTGAACTCAGAATGGAGGTGTGTAAAGTCACAGAATGTAGGTGTGTGAAGTCATAGAATGGATGTGTGTGAATTCAAAGAATGGAGGTGTGTGAAGTCACAGAATGGAGGTGTGTGAAGTCACAGATTGGAGGTGTGTGAACTTAGAATGGAGGTGTTTCACGTCACAGAATGGAGGTGTGGGAAGTCATAGAATGGAACTGTGTGAAGTCATAGAATGGAGGTGTGCGAAGTCACAGAATGGAGGTTTGTGAAGTCATAGAATGGATGTTTCTGAAGAAAGAATGAAGGTGTGTGAAGTCACAGAATGGAGGTGTGTGAACTCATAGAATGGAGGTGTGTGAGTCACAGAATGCAGGTGTGTGAAGTCAGAATGGAGGTGTGTAGTCATAGATTGGAGGTGGGTGAAGTCATAAAGAGGAGGTGTGGGAAATCATAGAATGGAGGAGTGTGAAGTCATAGAGTGCAGGTGAGTGAGGTCACAGATTCGAGGTCTGTGAAGTCATAGAATGGAGGTGTGTGATGTAAAAATGGAGTGTGCGAAGTCATAGAATAGAGGTGTGTGAAGTCAGAATTGAGGTGTGTGAAGTCATAGATGGAGTTGTGTGAAGTCATAGTATGGAAGTGTGTGAAGTCATAGAATGGAGGTGTGTGAAGTCACAGAATGGCGGTGTGTGAAGTCATAGAATGGAGTTTTGTGAAGTCATAGAATGGAGCTGTGTGAAGTCAGAATGGAGGTGTGTGAAGTCACAGAATGGAGGTGTGTCAACTCAGAATTTAGGTGTGTGAAGTCAAAGAATGGAGGTGTGCGAATTCATAGAAGGGAGGGGTGTGAAGTCATAGAATGGAGGTGTGTGAAGTCAAAATTGAGGTGTGTGAAGTCACAGAATTGAGGTGTGTGAACACAGAATGGAGGTGTGTGAAGTCAATGAATGGAGGTGTGTGAAGTCATATATGGAGGTGTGAGAAGTCATAGAATGTATGTTTGTGAAGTAAGAATGAAGGTGTGTGAAGTCACAGAATAGAGGTGTGTGACGTCACAGAATGGAGGTGTGTAGTCACAGAATGGAGGTGTGTAAAATCATAGAATGGACGTGTGTGAAGTCATAGAATGGAGGTGTTTGAAGTCACAGAATGAAGGTGTGTGAAGTCACAGGATGGAGGTGTGTTAAGTCACAGAATGGAGGTGTGTGAAGTCATAGAATGGAGGTGTGTGAAGTCACAGAATGGAGGTGTGTGAAGTCACAGAAAGGAAGTGTGTGAAGTCATAGAATTGAGGTGTGTGAAGTCACAGAATTGAGGTGTGTGACCTCAAAATGAAGGTGAGGTCACAGAACGGAGGTTTGTGAAGTCATACAATGGAGGTGTGTGAAGTCATAGAATGGAACTTTCTGAAGTAAGAATGAAGGTGTGTAAAGTCATAGAATGGAGGTGTGTGAAGTCAAAATGGAGGTGAGTGAACTCATAGAATAGAGGTGTGTGAACTCATAGGATGGAGGTGTGTGAACTCATGGAATGGAGGTGTGTGAAGTCAAAGAATTGAGCTGTGTGAAGTCAAACAATAGAGGAGTGTGAAGTCACAGAATGTAGGTGTGTGAAATCACAGAATGGAGGTGTGTGAAGACAAAACGGAGGCGTGTGAAGTCACAGAATGGAGGTGTGTGAGGTCACAGAATGGAGGTATGTGAAGTCAAAAATGTGGTGTGTGAAGTCACAAATGGAGGTGTGTGAAGTCACAGAGTGGAAGTGTGTGAAGTCAAAATGGAGGTATGTGAAGTCATGGAATGGAGGTGTGTGAAGTCACAGAATGGAGGTGTGTGAAGTCAGAATGGAGGTGCGTGAAGTCATAGAATTAAGGTTTGTGAAGTCAGAATGTAGGTGTGTGAAGTCATAGAATGGAGTGGTGTGAAGTCAGAATGGAGGTCTGTGAACTCATAGAATAGAGGTGTGTGAAGTCACAATGGAGGTGTGTGAAGTCATAGAATGGTGGTGTGTGAAGTCACAGAATGGAGTTGTGAAAGTCATAGAATGGAGGTGTGTGAAGTCACAGAATTGAGGTGTTTGAAGTCATATATTGGAGGTGTGTGAAGTCATAGACTGGAGGTGTGTGAAATCATAGAATGGAGGTGTGTGAAGTCACAGAATGGAGGTGTGTGAAGTCAGAATGGAGGTGTGTGAAGTCATAGAATTAAGGTGTGTGAAGTCAGAATGGAGGTATGTGAACTCATAGAATGGAGGTGTGTGAAATCACAGTCGAGGTGTGTGAAGTCATAAAATGGAGGTGTGTGAAGTCACAGAATGGAGGTGTGTGAAGTCATAGAATGGGGCTGGGTGAAGTCAGAATGGAGGTGTGTGAAGTCACAGAATGGAGGTGTGTAAAGTCATAGAATGGAGGTGTGAGAAATCATAGAATGGAGGTGTATTAAGTCAAAATGGAGGTGTGTGTAGTCATAGAATGGAGGTGTGTGAAGTCACAGAATGGAGGTGGGCCAAGTCATAGAATGGATGTTTCTGAAGTAACAATGAAGGTGTGTGAAGACATAGAATGGAGGTGTGTGAAGTCACAGAATGGAGGTGTGTGAAGTCATACAATGGAGATGTGTAAAGTCAGAATGGAGGTGTGTGAAGTCACAGAATGGATGTGTGTGAAGTCACAGAATGGAGGTGTGTGAAGTCATAGAATGGAGTTTTGTGAAGTCATAGAATGGAGCTGTGTGAAGTCAGAATGGAGGTGTGTGAAGTCACAGAATGGAGGTGTGTCAACTCAGAATTTAGGTGTGTGAAGTCAAAGAATGGAGGTGTGCGAATTCATAGAAGGGAGGGGTGTGAAGTCATAGAATGGAGGTGTGTGAAGTCAAAATTGAGGTGTGTGAAGTCACAGAATTGAGGTGTGTGAACACAGAATGGAGGTGTGTGAAGTCAATGAATGAAGGTGTGTGAAGTCACAGAATAGAGGTGTGTGACGTCACAGAATGGAGGTGTGTAGTCACAGAATGGAGGTGTGTAAAATCATAGAATGGACGTGTGTGAAGTCATAGAATGGAGGTGTGTGAAGTCACAGAATGAAGGTGTGTGAAGTCACAGAATGGAGGTGTGTGAAGTCACAGATTGGAGGTGTGTGAACCCAGAATGGAGGTGTGTGAAGTCACAGAATGGAGGTGTGTGAAGTCATAGAATGGAGGTGTGTGAAGTCACAGGATGGAGGTGTGTTAAGTCACAGAATGGAGGTGTGTGAAGTCATAGAATGGAGGTGTGTGAAGTCACAGAATGGAGGTGTGTGAAGTCACAGAAAGGAAGTGTGTGAAGTCATAGAATTGAGGTGTGTGAAGTCACAGAATTGAGGTGTGTGACCTCAAAATGAAGGTGAGGTCACAGAACGGAGGTTTGTGAAGTCATACAATGGAGGTGTGTGAAGTCATAGAATGGAACTTTCTGAAGTAAGAATGAAGGTGTGTAAAGTCATAGAATGGAGGTGTGTGAAGTCAAAATGGAGGTGAGTGAACTCATAGAATAAAGGTGTGTGAACTCATAGGATGGAGGTGTGTGAACTCATGGAATGGAGGTGTGTGAAGTCAAAGAATTGAGCTGTGTGAAGTCAAACAATAGAGGAGTGTGAAGTCACACAATGTAGGTGTGTGAAATCACAGAATGAAGGTGTGTGAAGACAAAACGGAGGCGTGTGAAGTCACAGAATGGAGGTGTGTGAGGTCACAGAAAGGAGGTATGTGAAGTCAAAAATGTGGTGTGTGAAGTCACAAATGGAGGTGTGTGAAGTCACAGAGTGGAGGTGTGTGAAGTCAAAATGGAGGTATGTGAAGTCATGGAATGGAGGTGTGTGAAGTCACAGAATGGAGGTGTGTGAAGTCAGAATGGAGGTGCGTGAAGTCATAGAATTAAGGTTTGTGAAGTCAGAATGTAGGTGTGTGAAGTCATAGAATGGAGTGGTGTGAAGTCAGAATGGAGGTCTGTGAACTCATAGAATAGAGGTGTGTGAAGTCACAATGGAGGTGTGTGAAGTCATAGAATGGTGGTGTGTGAAGTCACAGAATGGAGGTGTGAAAGTCATAGAATGGAGGTGTGTGAAGTCACAGAATTGAGGTGTTTGAAGTCATATATTGGAGGTGTGTGAAGTCATAGACTGGAGGTGTGTGAAATCATAGAATGGAGGTGTGTGAAGTCACAGAATGGAGGTGTGTGAAGTCAGAATGGAGGTGTGTGAAGTCATAGAATTAAGGTGTGTGAAGTCAGAATGGAGGTATGTGAACTCATAGAATGGAGGTGTGTGAAATCACAGTCGAGGTGTGTGAAGTCATAAAATGGAGGTGTGTGAAGTCATAAAATGGAGGTGTGTGAAGTCACAGAATGGAGGTGTGTGAAGTCATAGAATGGGGCTGGGTGAAGTCAGAATGGAGGTGTGTGTAGTCATAGAATGGAGGTGTGTGAAGTCACAGAATGGAGGTGTGTGAAGTCATACAATGGAGATGTGTAAAGTCAGAATGGAGGTGTGTGAAGTCACAGAATGGAGGTGTGTGAAGTCACAGAATGGAGGTGTGTGAAGTCATACAATGGAGATGTGTAAAGTCAGAATGGAGGTGTGTGAAGTCATAGAATGGAGGTGTGTGAAGTCATAGAATGTAGATGTGTGAAGTCATAGAATGGAGGTGTGTGAAGTCATAGAATGTAGATGTGTGAAGTCACAGAATGGAGGTGTGTGAAGTCAAATTGGAGTTGTGTGAAGTCATATAATGGAGGTGTGTCAACTCAGAAAGGAGGTGTGTGAAGTCATAGAATGGAGGTGTGTGAAGACATAGAATGGAGTTGTGTGAAATCATAGAATGGAGGTGTGTGAATTCACAGAATTTAGGTTTGTGAAGGCAGAATGGTGGTGTGTGAGGTCAGAATGGAGGTGAGTGAAGTCATAGAATGGAGGTGTGTAAAGTCATAGAATGGAGCTGTGTGAAGTCACAATGTAGGTGTGTGTAGTCATAGAATGGAGGTGTGTGAAGTCATATAATGGAGGTGTGTGAAGTCACAGAATGGAGGTGTGTGAAGTCATAGCATGGAGGTGTGTGAAGTCAGAATGTAGCTGTGTGAAGACATAGAATGGAGGTGCGTGAAGTCAGAATGGAGGTGTGTGATCTCATAGAATGGAGGTGTGTGAAGTCACAGAATGGAGGTGTGTGAAGTCATATTGGAGTTGTGTGAAGTCATATAATGGAGGTGTGTCAACTCAGAAAGGAGGTGTGTGAAGTCATAGAATAGAGGTGTGTGAAGTCATAGAATGGAATTGTGTGAAATCATAGAATGGAGGTGTGTGAATTCACAGAATTTAGTTTTGTGAAGTCAGAATGGAGGTGTGTGAGGTCATAATGGAGGTGAGTGAAGTCATACAATGGAGGTGTGTGAACTCATAGAATGGAGGTGTGTGATGTCACAGTGTAGGTGTGTGAAGTCATAGAATGGAGGTGTGTGAAGTCATAGAATGGAGGTGTGTGAAGTCACAGAATGGAGGTGTGTGAAGTCATAGAATGGAGGTGTGTGAAGTCACAGAATGGAGGTGTGTGAAATCATAGAATGGAGGTGTGTGAAGTCACAGAATGGAGGTGTGTGAACTCATAGAATGGAGGTGTGTGAAGTCACAGAATTCAGGTTTGTGAAGTCAGAATGGAGGTGTGTAGTCATAGATTTGAGGTGGGTGAAGTCATAAAAAGGAGGTGTGGGAAATCATAGAGTGGAGGAGTGTGAAGTCATAGAGTGCAAGTGAGTGAAGTCACAGATTCGATGTCTATGAAGTCATAGAATGGAGGTGTGTGATGTCAAAATGGAGGTGTGCGAAGTCATAGAATAGAGGTGTGTGAAGTCAGAATTGAGGTGTGTGAAGTCATAGATGTAGTTGTGTGAAGTCATAGTATGGAGGTGTGTGAAATCATAGAATGAACTTTTGTGAAGTCACAGAATGGAGCTGTGTGAATTCAGAATGGAGGTGTGTGAAGTCATAGAATGGAGATGTGTGAAGTCAGAATGGAGATGTGTGAACTCATAGAATGGAGGTGTGTGTCGTCACAATGTAAGTGTGTGAAGTCATAGAATGGAGGTGTGTGAAGTCACAGAATGGAGGTGTGTGAAGTCATAGAATGGAGTTTTGTGAAGTCATAGAATGGAGCTGTGTGAAGTCAGAATGGAGGTGTGTGAAGTCACAGAACGGAGGTGTGTCAACTCAGAATTTAGGTGTGTGAAGTCAAAGAATGGAGGTGTGCGGAGTCATAGAAGGGAGGTGTGAAGTCATAGAATGGAGGTGTGTGAAGACAGAATGGAGGTGTGTGAAGTCATAGAATTGAGGTGTGTGAACACAGAATGGAGGTGTGTGAAGTCAAAGAATGGAGGTGTGTGAAGTCATAGTATGGAGGTGTGTGAAGTCATAGAATGTATGTTTGTGAAGTAAGAATGAAGGTGTGTGAAGTCACAGAATTGAGGTGTGTGACGTCACAGAATGGAGGTGTGTGAAGTCATAGAATGGAGGTGTATGAAGTCAGAATGGAGGTGTGTGAAGTCACCGAATGCAGGTGTGTGAACTCAGAATGGAGGTGTGTGAAGTCACAGAATGAAGGTTTGCGAAGTCACAAATGGAGTTGTGGGAAGTCATAAAATGGATGTTTCTGAATTAAGAATGAAGGTGGTTGAAGTCATAGAATGGAGGTGTGTGAAGACAAAATTGTGGTGTGTGAACTCATAGAATGGATGTGTGTGAACTCATCGAATGGAGGTGTGTGAAGTCGTGGAATGGAGGTGTGTGAAGTCAAAGAATGGAGGTGTGTGAAGTCAAACAATAGTGATGTGTGAAGTCACAGAATGGAGGTGAGTGAAGTCATAGAATGGAGGTGTGTGAACTCATAGAATGGAGGTGTGTGAAGTGACAATGTAGGTGTGTCAAGTCATAGAATGGAGGTGTGTGAAGTCATGGAATGGAGGTGTGTGAAGTCACAGTATGGAGGTGTGTGAAGTCATAGAATGGAGGTGTGTGAAGTCACAGAATGGAGGTGTGTGAAATCATAGAATGGAGTTGTGTGAAGTCACAGAATGGAGGTGTGTGAAGTCAGAATTGAGGTGTGTGAAGTCATAGAATGGAGGTGTGTGAAGTCAGAATGGAGGTGTGAAATCATAGAATGGGGGTGGGTGAAGTCATAGAAATTAGGTGTGGGAAGTCATAGAATGGAGAAGTCTGAAGTGATAGAGTGGAGGTGAGTGAAGTCACAGATTCGAGGTCTGTGAAGTCACAGAATGGAGGTGTGTGAAGTCAGAATGTAGGTATGCGAAGTGATAGAATAGAGGTTTGTGAAGTCAGAATGGAGGTGTGTGAAGTCATAGAATGGAGGTGTGTGAACTCATAGAATGGAGGTGTGACATCACAATGGAAGTGTGTGAAGTCATAGAATGGAGGTGTGTGAAGTCACAGAATGGAAGTGTGTGAAGTCATACAATGGAAGTGTGAAGTCAGAATGGAGGTGTGTGAAGTCACAGAATGGAGGTGTGTGAACTCAGAATGGAGGTGTGTGAAGTCATAGATGGAGGTGTGTGATGTCATAGTATGGAGATCTGTGAAATCATAGAATGGAGTTTTGTGAAGTCACAGAATGGAGCTGTGTCAGTCAGAATTGAGGTGTGTGAAGTCATAGAATGCAGATGTGTGAAGTCATAGAATGGAGGATTGTGAGGTCACCAAAGGGAGGTTTGTGAAGTCATAGAATGGAGGTATGTGAAGTCAAATTGGAAGGGTGTGAAGTCGGAGAATGTAGGTTTGTGAACTCATATAATGGAGGTGGGTGAAGTCATAGAATGGAGGGGTATGAAGTCATAGATTGAAGGTGTGTGAAGTCAGAGAATTGAGGTGTTTGAAGTCATATATTGGAGGTGTGTGAAGTCAAAAAATGGAGGTGTGTGAACTCAGAAAGGAGGTGTGTGAAGTCACTGAATGGAAGTGTGTGAGGTAATAGAATGGAAGTGTGTGAAGTCATAGAATGGACGTGTGTGAAGTCAGATTGGAGGTGTGTGAAGTGACCGAATGGAGTTGTGTGAACTCAGAATGGAGGTACGTGAAGCCACAGAATTGAGGTTTGCGAAGTCATAGAATGGAGGTGTGTGAAGTCTTAGAATGGATGCTTCTGAATTAAGAATTAAGGTGTGTGAAGTCATAGAATGGAGGTGTGTGAAGACAAAATTGTGGTGTGGGAACTCATAGAATGGATGTGTGTGAACTCATAGAACGGACATGTGGGAATTCGTGGAATGGAGGTGTGCGAAGTCAAAGAATGGAGGTGTGTGATGTCAAACAATGGTGGTGTGTGAAGTCACAGAACGGAGGTGTGTGATATCACAGGATGGAAGTGTGTGAAGTCAAAATGGAGTTGTGTGAAGTCACAGAATGGAGGTGTGTGAAGTCACAGAATGGAGGTTTGTGAAGACAAAATGGTGGTGTGTGAAGTCACAAATGGAGGTGTGTGAAGTCACAGAATGTAGGTGTGTGAAGTCAAAATGGAGGTGTGTGAAGTCAAAGAATGGAGGTGTGTGATGTCAAACAATGGTGGTGTGTGAAGTCACAGAACGGAGGTGTGTGATATCACAGGATGGAAGTGTGTGAAGTCAAAATGGAGTTGTGTGAAGTCACAGAATGGAGGTGTGTGAAGTCACAGAATGGAGGTTTGTGAACACAAAATGGTGGTGTGTGAAGTCACAAATGGAGGTGTGTGAAGTCACAGAATGTAGGTGTGTGAAGTCAAAATGGAGGTGTGTGAAGTCAAAGAATGGAGGTGTGTTACCTCATAGAATGGAGGTGTGTGAAGTCATGGAATGGAGGTTTGTGAAGTCAATCATTGGAAGTGTGTGAAGTTACAGAAAGGAGATGTGTGAAGTCATATAATGGAGGAGTGTAAAGTCAGAATGGAGATTTGTGAAGTCATAGAATGGAGGTGTGTGAAGTCATAGAATGTGGGTGTATGAAGTCATAGAATGGAGGTGTATGAAGTCATAGAATGGAGGTGTGTGAAGTCACAGAATTTAGGTGCGTGAAGTCAGTATGGAGGTGTGTGAGGTCAGAATGGAGATGTGTGAAGTCATAGAATGGAGGTGTGTGAAGTCACAATGCAGGTGTGTGAACTCATAGAATGGAGGTGTGTGAAGTCACAATGCAGGTGTGTGAACTCATAGAATGGAGGTGTGTCAGCTCATAAAGTAGGTCTGTGAAGTCATAGAATGGAGGTGTGTGAAGTCATAGAATGGAGGTGTGTGAAATCATAGAATGGAGGTGTGTGAAGTCACAGAATTTAGGTGTGTGAAGTCAGTATGGAGGTGTGTGAGGTCAGAATGGAGATGTGTGAAGTCATAGAATGGAGGTGTGTGAAGTCAAAATGCAGGTGTGTGAACTCATAGAATGGAGGTCTGTGAAGTCACAGAATGGACGGGTATGAAGTCATAGAATGAAGGTGTGTGAAGTCAGAGAATTGAGGTGTTTGAGGTCATATATTGGAGGTGTGTGAAGTCAAACAATTTAGGTGTGTGAACTCAGAAAGGAGGTGTGTGAAGTCAGAACGGAGGTGTGTGAACACAGATTGGAGGTGTCGGAAGTCACAATGGGGGTGTGTGAAATTATAGAATGGAGGTGTGTGAAGTCACAGAATGGAGGGGTGTGAAGTCAAAGACTGGAGGTGTGTGAAGTCATAGTATGGAGGTGTGTGAACTCATAGAATGGAGGTGTGTGAAGTCAGAATGTAGGTGTGTGAAGTCACAGAATGAAGGTGCGTTAAGTCACAGAATGGAGGTTTGTGAACTCAGAATGGAGGTGTGTGAAGTCACAGAATGGAGGTGTGGGAAGTCATAGAATGGAGTTGTGTGAAGTCACAGAATGGAGGTGTGTGAATTAATAGAATGGAGGTGTGAGAAATCATAAAATGGAGGTGTGTAAAGTCACAGAATGGAGGTGTGTGAAGTCAAAGAATGGAGGTGTGTGAAGTCACACAATGGAGGTGTGTGAACTCACAATGGAGGTGTGTGAAGTCAAAGAATGGAGGTGTGTGAAGTCAAAATGGAGGTGTGTGAAGTCACAAAATGGAGATGTGTGAAGTAACAGAATGAAGGTGTTTGAAGTCAAAATTGTGGTGTGTGAAGTCACAAATGGAGGTGTCTGAAGTGAGAATGCATCTGTGTGAAGCCATAGAATGGAGGTGTGTGAAGTCAGAATGGAGGTGTGTGAACTCATAGAATGGAGTGTGTGAAGTCGCAATGGGGGTGTGTGAAGTCGTAGAATGGGGGTGTGTGAAGTCAAATTGGAGGTGTGTGAAATCACAGAATGGAGGTGTGTCAACTCAGAAATGGGGTGTGTGAAGTCATAGAATGGAGGTGTGTGAATTCATAGAATGGAAGACTGTGAAATCATAGAATGGAGGTGTGTGAAGTCAAAGAATTGAGGTTTGTGAAGTCAGAATGGAGGTGTGTGAAGTCAGGATGGAGGTCAGTGAAGTCACAGAATGGAGGTGTGGGAACTCAGAATGGAGTTGTGTGGTCACAGTACGGAGGTTTGTGTAGTCATAGTATGGAGGTGCTTGAAGTCATAGAATGGATGTTTCTGAAGTGAGAACGAAGGTGTATGAAGTCAAAGAATGGAGGTGTGTGAAGTCAAAATGGAGGTGTGTGAATCATAGAATGGAGGTGTGTGAACTCATAGAATGGAGGTGTGTGAAGTCATGGAATGGAGGTGTGTGAAGTCAAAGAATGGAGGTGTGTGAAGTCAAACAATAAAGGTGTGTGAAGTCACAGAATGGAGGTGTGTGAACTCATAGAATGGAGGTGCATGCAGTCAAAGAATTGAGGTGTGTGAAGTCATCGAATGGAGGTGTGTGAAGTCATGGAATGGAGGTGTGTGAAGTCAGATGGAGTTGTGTGAAGTCATAGAATGGAGGTGTGTGAAGTCAGGATGGAGGTGTGTGAAGTCATAGAATGGAGGTGTGTGAAGTCAAAATGGAGGTGTGTGAACTCATAGAATGGAGGTATGTGAAGTCACAATGCAGGTGTGCGAAGTCATAGAATGGAGGTGTGTGAGGTCATAGAATGGAGGTGTGTGAAGTCACAGAATGGAGGTGTGTGAAATCATAGAATGGAGGTGTATGAAGTCACAGAATGGAGGTGTGTGAAGTCATAGAATGGAGGTGTGTGAACTCATAGAATTTAGGTGTGTGAAGTCATAGAATGGAGGTGTGTGAAGTCTGAAAATGTAGGTGTGTGAAATCACAGAATGGAGGTGTGTGAAGTCAGAATGGAGGTGTGTGAAGTCATAGAATGGAGGTGTGTGAATTCACAATGCATTTGAGTGAACTCATAGAATGGAGGTCTGTGAAGTCACAATATAGGTGTGTGAAGACACAGAATGGGGGTGTGTGAAGTCATAGAATGGAGGTGTGTGAACTCACAGAATGGAGGTGTGTGAAGTCATATATTGGAGGTTTGTGAAGCCATAGAATGGAGGTGTGTGAAGTAATAGAATGGAGGTGTGTCAAGTCAAAAATTGAAGGTGTGTGAAGTCACAGAATGGGGGTGTGTGAACTCAGAATGGAGGTGTGTGAAGTCACAGAATGGAGGTGTGTGAAGTCATAGAATGGATGTTTCTGAAGTAAGAATGAAGGTGTGTGAAGTCATAGAATTGAGGTGAGTGAAGTCAAAATGGTGGTGGGTGATCTCATAGAATGGAGGTGTGTGAAATCATAGAATGGAGTTGTTTGAAGTCACAGAATTGAGGTGTGTGAAGTCAGAATGGAGGTGTGTGAAGTCAGAATGGAGGTGTGTGAAGTCATAGAATGGAGGTGTGTGAATTCACAATGCCTTTGTGTGAACTCATAGAATGGAGGTCTGTGAAGTCACAATGTAGGTGTGTGAAGTCACAGAATGGAGGTGTGTGAAGTCATAGAATGGAGGTGTGTGAAGTCAGAATGGAGGTGTGTAAACTCATAGAATGGAGGTGTGTGGAGTCACAATGGAGGTGTGCGAAGTCATAGAATGGAGGTGTGTGAAGTCACAGAATGGAGGTGTGTGAAGTCATAGAATGGAGGTGTGTGAATTCATAATGCATTTGTGTGAACTCATAGAATGGAGGTCCGTGAAGTCACAATGTAGGTGTGTGAAGTCACAGAATGGAGGTGTGTGAAGTCATAGAATGGAGGTGTGTGAAGTCAGAATGGAGGTGTGTAAACACATATAATGGAGGTGTGTGAAGTCAAAATGGAGGTGTGTGAAGTCATAGAATGGAGGTGTGTGAAGTCACAGAATGGAGGTGTGTGAAGTCATGGAATGGAGCTGTGTGAAGTCAGATTGGAGGTGTGTGAAGTCACAGAATGGAGGTGTGTGAACTCAGAATGGAGGTGTGTGAAGTCACAGAATGGAGGTGTGTGAAGTCATAGAATGGAGGTGTGTGAAGTCATAGAATGGAGGTGTGTGAACTCATAGAATGGATGTTTGTTAAGTAAGAATGAAGGTGTGTTAAGTCATAGAATGGAGGTGTGTGAAGGCACAGAATGGAGGTGTGTGAAGTCATAGAATGGAGCTGTGTGAAGTCAGAATGGAGGTGTGTGAAGTCACAGAATGGAGGTGTGTGAAGTCATAGAATGGAGGTGTGTGAAATCATAGAATGGAGGTGTGGGAAGTCAGAGAATGGAGCTGTGTGAAGTCAGAATGGAGGTGTGTGAAGTCATAGAATGGAGGTGTGTGAACTCATAGAATGGAGGTGTGTGAAGTCATAGAATGGATGTTTGTTAAGTAAGAATGAAGGTGTGTTAAGTCATAGAATGGAGGTGTGTGAAGGCACAGAATGGAGGTGTGTGAAGTCATAGAATGGAGCTGTGTGAAGTCAGAATGGAGGTGTGTGAAGTCACAGAATGGAGGTGTGCGAACTCAGAATGGAGGTGTGTGAAGTCACAGAATGGAGGTGTGTTAAGTCACAGAACGGAGGTGTTTGAACTCAGAATCGAAGTGTGTGAAGTCACAGAATGGAGGTGTGTGAAGTCATAGAATGGAGGTGTGTGAAATCATAGAATGGAGGTGTGGGAAGTCAGAGAATGGAGCTGTGTGAAGTCAGAATGGAGGTGTGCGAAGTCACAGAATGGAGGTGTGTGAAGTCATTTTATGGAGCTCTGTGAAGTCAGAATTCAGATGTGTGAAGTCACAGAATGGAGGTGTGTGAAGTCATAGAATGGAGGTGTGTGAAGTCAGAACGGAGGTGTGTGAACACACATTGGAGGTGTGGGAAGTCACAATGGAGGTGTGTGAAATTATAGAATGGAGGTGTGTAAAGTCACAGAATGGAGGGGTATGAAGTCAAAGACTGGAGGTGTGTGAAGTCATAGTATGGATGTGTGTGAACTCATAGAATGGTGGTGTGTGAAGTCACAGAATGGAGGTGTGTGAAGTCACAGAATGGAGGTGTGTGAACTCACAATGGAGGTGTGTGAAGTCAAAGAATGGAGGTGTGTGAAGTCATTGAATGGAATTGTATGAAGTCACAGAATGCAGGTGTGTTAAGTCAAAGAATGGAAGTGTGTGAAGTCAAAATGGAGGTGTGTGAAGTCACAGAATGGAGGTGTGTGAAGTCACAGAATGGAGGTGTGTGAACTCACAATGGAGGTGTGTGAAGTCAAAGAATGGAGGTGTGTGAAGTCATAGAATGGAATTGTATGAAGTCACAGAATGCAGGTGTTTTAAGTCAAAGAATGGAAGTGTGTGACGTCATAGAATGGAGGTGTGTGAAGTCAGAATGGAGGTGTGTGACCTCAAAATGAAGGTGTGTGAGGTCACAGAACGGAGGTATGTGAAGTCATAGAATGGAGGTGTGTGAAGTCATAGAATGGATGATTCTGAAGTAATAATGATGGTGTGTGAAGTCATAGAATGGAGGTGTGTGAAGTCACAATGTAGGTGTGTGAACTCACAGAATGGTGGTGTGTAATCTCGTAGAATGGAGGTGTGTGAAGTCATGGAATGGAGGTGTGTGAAGTCACAGAATGGAGGGGTGTGAAGTCATAGAATGGAGGTGTGTGAAGTCAGAATGGAGGTGTGTAAACTCATGGAATGGAGGTGTGTGAAGTCACAATGGAGGTGTGTGAAGTCATAGAATGGAGGTGTGTGAAGTCAGAGAATGGAGGTGTGTGAAGTCATAGAATGGAGGTGTGTGAATTCACAATGCATTTGTGTGAACTCATAAAATGGTGGTCTGTGAAGTCACAATGGAGGTGTGTGAAGTCACAGAATGGAGGTGTGTGAAGTCATAGAATGGAGGTGTGTGAAGTCAGAATGGAGGTGTGTAAACTCATAGAATGGAGGTGTGTGAAGTCACAATGGAGGTGTGTGAAGTCATAGAATGGAGGTGTGTGAAGTCACAGAATGGAGGTGTGTGAAGTCATGGAATGGAGCTGTGTGAAGTCAGATTGGAGGTGTGTGAAGTCAAAGAATGGAGGTGTGTGAAGTCACAGAATGGAGGTGTGTGAAGTCATAGAATGGAGCTGTGTGAAGTCATAGAATGGAGGTGTGTGAAGTCATAGAATGGATGTTTGTTAAGTAAGAATGAAGGTGTGTTAAGTCATAGAATGGAGGTGTGTGAAGGCACAGAATGGAGGTGTGTGAAGTCATAGAATGGAGCTGTGTGAAGTCAGAATGGAGGTGTGTGAAGTCACAGAATGGAGGTGTGCGAACTCAGAATGGAGGTGTGTGAAGTCACAGAATGGAGGTGTGTTAAGTCACAGAACGGAGGTGTTTGAACTCAGAATCGAGGTGTGTGAAGTCACAGAATGGAGGTGTGTGAAGTCATAGAATGGAGGTGTGTGAAATCATAGAATGGAGGTGTGGGAAGTCAGAGAATGGAGCTGTGTGAAGTCAGAATGGAGGTGTGCGAAGTCACAGAATGGAGGTGTGTGAAGTCATTTTATGGAGCTCTGTGAAGTCAGAATTCAGGTGTGTGAAGTCACAGAATGGAGGTGTGTGAAGTCATAGAATGGAGGTGTGTGAAGTCAGAACGGAGGTGTGTGAACACAGATTGGAGGTGTGGGAAGTCACAATGGAGGTGTGTGAAATTATAGAATGGAGGTGTGTGAAGTCACAGAATGGAGGGGTGTGAAGTCAAAGACTGGAGGTGTGTGAAGTCATAGTATGGATGTGTGTGAACTCATAGAATGGAGGTGTGTGAAGTCATAGAATGGAGGTGTGTGAAGTCACAGAATGAAGGTGCGTTAAGTCACAGAATGGAGGTTTGTGAACTCAGAATGGAGGTGTGTGAAGTCACAGAATGGAAGTGTGGGAAGTCATAGAATGGAGTTGTGTGAAGTCACAGAATGGAGGTGTGTGAATTAATAGAATGGAGGTGTGAGAAATCATAGAATGGAGGTGTGTAAAGTCACAGAATGGAGGTGTGTGAAGTCACAGAATGGAGGTGTGTGAAGTCACAGAATGGAGGTGTGTGAACTCACAATGGAGGTGTGTGAAGACAAAGAATGGAGGTGTGTGAAGTCATAGAATGGAATTTTATGAAGTCACAGAATGCAGGTGTGTTAAGTCAAAGAATGGAAGTTTGTGAAGTCAAAATGGAGGTGTGTGAAGTCACAGAATGGAGTTGTGTGAAGTCACAGAATGGAGGTGTGTGAACTCACAATGGAGGTGTGTGAAGTCAAAGAATGGAGGTGTGTGAAGTCATAGAATGGAATTGTATGAAGTCACAGAATGCAGGTGTGTTAAGTCGAAGAATGGAAGTGTGTGAAGTCATAGAATGGAGGTGTGTGAAGTCAGAATGGAGCTGTGTGAAGTCATAGAATGGAGGTGAGTGAAGTCAGAATGGCGGTGTCTGAACTCATAGAATGATGGTGTGTGAAGTCACAATGGAGGTGTGTGAAGTCATAGAATGGAGGTTTTTGAAGTCACAGAATGGAGGTGTGTGAAGTCATAGAATGGTGGTGTGTGAAGTCAGATTGGAGGTGTGTGAAGTCATAGAATGGAGGTGTGTCAACTCAGAAAGGAGGTGTGTGAAGTCATAGAATGGAGGTGTGTGAAGTCATAGAATGGAGGGGTGTGAAATCATAGAATGGAGTTGTGTGAAGTCACAGAATTGAGGCCTGTGAAGTCAGAATGGAGGTGTGTGAAGTCAGAATGGAGGTGTGTGAAGTCATAGAATGGAGGTGTGTGAATTCACAATGCATTTGTGTGAACTCATAGAATGGAGGTCTGTGAAGTCACAATGTAGGTGTGTGAAGTCACAGAATGTAGGTGTGTGAAGTCGTAGAATGGAGGTGTGTGAAGTAATAGAATGGAGGTGTGTCAAGTCACAGATTGAAGGTGAGTGAAGTCACAGAATGGGGGTGTGTGAACTCAGAATGGAGGTGTGTGAAGTCAAAGAATGGAGGTGTGTGAAGTCATAGAATGGATGTTTCTGAAGTAAGAATGAAGGTGTGTGAAGTCATAGAATGGAGGTGTGTGAAGTCAAAATGGTGGTGTGTGAACTCATAGAATGGAGGTGTGTGAACTCATGGAATGGAGGTATGTGAAGTCATGGAATGGAGGTGTGTGAAGTCAAAGAATGGAGGTATGTGAATTGAAAAAATGGAGGTGAGTGAAGTCACAGAATGGAGGTGTGTGAAGTCACAGAATGGAGGTGTGTGAAGTGACAGAATGCAGGTGTGTGAACTCACAATGGAGGAGTGTGAAGTCACAGAAAGTAGGTGTGTGAAGTCATAGAATGGAAGTGTGTGAAGTCATAGAATGGAGGTGTGTGAAGTCAGAATCGAGGTGTGTGAAGTCACAGAATGGAATTTTGTGAAATCATAGAATGGAGGTTTGTGAAGTCATAGAATGGATGATTCTGAAGAAAAAATGAAGGTGTGTGAAGTCATAGAATGAAGGTGTGTGAAGTCACAAGGTAGGTGTGTGAACTCAGGGAATGGTGCTGTGTAATCTGATAGAATGGAGGTGTGTGAACTCACAATGGAGGTGTGTGAAGTCAAAGAATGGAGGTGTGTGAAGTCATTGAATGGAATTGTATGAAGTCACAGAATGCAGGTGTGTTAAGTCAAAGAATGGAAGTGTGTGAAGTCAAAATGGAGGTGTGTGAAGTCACAGAATGGAGGTGTGTGAAGTCACAGAATGGAGGTTTGTGAACTCACAATGGAGGTGTGTGAAGTCAAAGAATGGAGGTGTGTGAAGTCATAGAATGGAATTGTATGAAGTCACAGAATGCAGGTGTGTTAAGTCAAAGAATGGAAGTGTGTGACGTCATAGAATGGAGGTGTGTGAAGTCAGAATGGAGGTGTGTGACCTCAAAATGAAGGTGTGTGAGGTCACAGAACGGAGGTATGTGAAGTCATAGAATGGAGGTGTGTGAAGTCATAGAATGGATGATTCTGAAGTAATAATGATGGTGTGTGAAGTCATAGAATGGAGGTGTGTGAAGTCACAATGTAGGTGTGTGAACTCATAGAATGGTGGTGTGTAATCTCATAGAATGGAAGTGTGTGAAGTCATGGAATGGAGGTGTGTGAAGTCACAGAATGGAGGTGTGTGAAGTCATAGAATGGAGGTGTGTGAAGTCAGAATGGAGGTGTGTAAACTCATGGAATGGAGGTGTGTGAAGTCACAATGGAGGTGTGTGAAGTCATAGAATGGAGGTGTGTGAAGTCACAGAATGGAGGTGTGTGAAGTCATAGAATGGAGGTGTGTGAATTCACAATGCATTTGTGTGAACTCATAAAATGGTGGTCTGTGAAGTCACAATGGAGGTGTGTGAAGTCACAGAATGGAGGTGTGTGAAGTCATAGAATGGAGGTGTGTGAAGTCAGAATGGAGGTGTGTAAACTCATAGAATGGAGGTGTGTGAAGTCACAATGGAGGTGTGTGAAGTCATAGAATGGAGGTGTGTGAAGTCACAGAATGGAGGTGTGTGAAGTCATGGAATGGAGCTGTGTGAAGTCAGATTGGAGGTGTGTGAAGTCACAGAATGGAGGTGTGTGAACTCAGAATGGAGGTGTGTGAAGTCACAGAATGGAGGTGTGTGAAGTCATAGAATGGAGCTGTGTGAAGTCATAGAATGGAGGTGTGTGAAGTCATAGAATGGATGTTTGTTAAGTAAGAATGAAGGTGTGTTAAGTCATAGAATGGAGGTGTGTGAAGGCACAGAATGGAGGTGTGTGAAGTCATAGAATGGAGCTGTGTGAAGTCAGAATGGAGGTGTGTGAAGTCACAGAATGGTGGTGTGCGAACTCAGAATGGAGGTGTGTGAAGTCACAGAATGGAGGTGTGTTAAGTCACAGAACGGAGGTGTTTGAACTCAGAATCGAGGTGTGTGAAGTCACAGAATGGAGGTGTGTGAAGTCATAGAATGGAGGTGTGTGAAATCATAGAATGGAGGTGTGGGAAGTCAGAGAATGGAGCTGTGTGAAGTCAGAATGGAGGTGTGCGAAGTCACAGAATGGAGGTGTGTGAAGTCATTTTATGGAGCTCAGTGAAGTCAGAATTCAGGTGTGTGAAGTCACAGAATGGAGGTGTGTGAAGTCATAGAATGGAGGTGTGTGAAGTCAGAACGGAGGTGTGTGAACACAGATTGGAGGTGTGGGAAGTCACAATGGAGGTGTGTGAAATTATAGAATGGAGGTGTGTGAAGTCACAGAATGGAGGGGTGTGAAGTCAAAGACTGGAGGTGTGTGAAGTCATAGTATGGATGTGTGTGAACTCATAGAATGGAGGTGTGTGAAGTCATAGAATGGAGGTGTGTGAAGTCACAGAATGAAGGTGCGTTAAGTCACAGAATGGAGGTTTGTGAACTCAGAATGGAGGTGTGTGAAGTCACAGAATGGAAGTGTGGGAAGTCATAGAATGGAGTTGTGTGAAGTCACAGAATGGAGGTGTGTGAATTAATAGAATGGAGGTGTGAGAAATCATAGAATGGAGGTGTGTAAAGTCACAAAATGGAGGTGTGTGAAGTCAAAGAATGGAGGTGTGTGAAGTCACAGAATGGAGGTGTGTGAACTCACAATGGAGGTGTGTGAAGACAAAGAATGGAGGTGTGTGAAGTCATAGAATGGAATTTTATGAAGTCACAGAATGCAGGTGTGTTAAGTCAAAGAATGGAAGTTTGTGAAGTCAAAATGGAGGTGTGTGAAGTCACAGAATGGAGTTGTGTGAAGTCACAGAATGGAGGTGTGTGAACTCACAATGGAGGTGTGTGAAGTCAAAGAATGGAGGTGTGTGAAGTCATAGAATGGAATTGTATGAAGTCACAGAATTCAGGTGTGTTAAGTCAAAGAATGGAAGTGTGTGACGTCATAGAATGGAGGTGTGTGAAGTCAGAATGGAGGTGTGTGACCTCAAAATGAAGGTGTGTGAGGTCACAGAACGGAGGTATGTGAAGTCATAGAATGGAGGTGTGTGAAGTCATAGAATGGATGATTCTGAAGTAATAATGATGGTGTGTGAAGTCATAGAATGGAGGTGTGTGAAGTCACAATGTAGGTGTGTGAACTCATAGAATGGTGGTGTGTAATCTCATAGAATGGAAGTGTGTGAAGTCATGGAATGGAGGTGTGTGAAGTCACAGAATGGAGGTTTGTGAAGTCATAGAATGGAGGTGTGTGAAGTCAGAATGGAGGTGTGTAAACTCATGGAATGGAGGTGTGTGAAATCACAATGGAGGTGTGTGAAGTCATAGAATGGAGGTGTGTGAAGTCACAGAATGGAGGTGTGTGAAGTCATAGAATGGAGGTGTGTGAATTCACAATGCATTTGTGTGAACTCATAAAATGGTGGTCTGTGAAGTCACAATGGAGGTGTGTGAAGTCACAGAATGGAGGTGTGTGAAGTCATAGAATGGAGGTGTGTGAAGTCAGAATGGAGGTGTGTAAACTCATAGAATGGAGGTGTGTGAAGTCACAATGGAGGTGTGTGAAGTCATAGAATGGAGGTGTGTGAAGTCACAGAATGGAGGTGTGTGAAGTCATGGAATGGAGCTCTGTGAAGTCAGATTGGAGGTGTGTGAAGTCAAAGAATGGAGGTGTGTGAAGTCACAGAATGGAGGTGTGTGAAGTCATAGAATGGAGCTGTGTGAAGTCATAGAATGGAGGTGTGTGAAGTCATAGAATGGATGTTTGTTAAGTAAGAATGAAGGTGTGTTAAGTCATAGAATGGAGGTGTGTGAAGGCACAGAATGGAGGTGTGTGAAGTCATAGAATGGAGCTGTGTGAAGTCAGAATGGAGGTGTGTGAAGTCACAGAATGGAGGTGTGCGAACTCAGAATGGAGGTGTGTGAAGTCACAGAATGGAGGTGTGTTAAGTCACAGAACGGAGGTGTTTGAACTCAGAATCGAGGTGTGTGAAGTCACAGAATGGAGGTGTGTGAAGTCATAGAATGGAGGTGTGTGAAATCATAGAATGGAGGTGTGGGAAGTCAGAGAATGGAGCTGTGTGAAGTCAGAATGGAGGTGTGCGAAGTCACAGAATGGAGGTGTGTGAAGTCATTTTATGGAGCTCTGTGAAGTCAGAATTCAGGTGTGTGAAGTCACAGAATGGAGGTGTGTGAAGTCATAGAATGGAGGTGTGTGAAGTCAGAACGGAGGTGTGTGAACACAGATTGGAGGTGTGGGAAGTCACAATGGAGGTGTGTGAAATTATAGAATGGAGGTGTGTGAAGTCACAGAATGGAGGGGTGTGAAGTCAAAGACTGGAGGTGTGTGAAGTCATAGTATGGATGTGTGTGAACTCATAGAATGGAGGTGTGTGAAGTCATAGAATGGAGGTGTGTGAAGTCACAGAATGAAGGTGCGTTAAGTCACAGAATGGAGGTTTGTGAACTCAGAATGGAGGTGTGTGAAGTCACAGAATGGAAGTGTGGGAAGTCATAGAATGGAGTTGTGTGAAGTCACAGAATGGAGGTGTGTGAATTAATAGAATGGAGGTGTGAGAAATCATAGAATGGAGGTGTGTAAAGTCACAGAATGGAGGTGTGTGAAGTCACAGAATGGAGGTGTGTGAAGTCACAGAATGGAGGTGTGTGAACTCACAATGGAGGTGTGTGAAGACAAAGAATGGAGGTGTGTGAAGTCATAGAATGGAATTTTATGAAGTCACAGAATGCAGGTGTGTTAAGTCAAAGAATGGAAGTTTGTGAAGTCAAAATGGAGGTGTGTGAAGTCACAGAATGGAGTTGTGTGAAGTCACAGAATGGAGGTGTGTGAACTCACAATGGAGGTGTGTGAAGTCAAAGAATGGAGGTGTGTGAAGTCATAGAATGGAATTGTATGAAGTCACAGAATGCAGGTGTGTTAAGTCGAAGAATGGAAGTGTGTGAAGTCATAGAATGGAGGTGTGTGAAGTCAGAATGGAGCTGTGTGAAGTCATAGAATGGAGGTGAGTGAAGTCAGAATGGCGGTGTGTGAACTCATAGAATGATGGTGTGTGAAGTCACAATGGAGGTGTGTGAAGTCAAAGAATGGAGGTTTTTGAAGTCACAGAATGGAGGTGTGTGAAGTCATAGAATGGTGGTGTGTGAAGTCAGATTGGAGGTGTGTGAAGTCATAAAATGGAGGTGTGTCAACTCAGAAAGGAGGTGTGTGAAGTCATAGAATGGAGGTGTGTGAAGTCATAGAATGGAGGGGTGTGAAATCATAGAATGGAGTTGTGTGAAGTCACAGAATTGAGGCCTGTGAAGTCAGAATGGAGGTGTGTGAAGTCAGAATGGAGGTGTGTGAAGTCATAGAATGGAGGTGTGTGAATTCACAATGCATTTGTGTGAACTCATACAATGGAGGTCTGTGAAGTCACAATGTAGGTGTGTGAAGTCACAGAATGTAGGTGTGTGAAGTCGTAGAATGGAGGTGTGTGAAGTAATAGAATGGAGGTGTGTCAAGTCACAGATTGAAGGTGAGTGAAGTCACAGAATGGGGGTGTGTGAACTCAGAATGGAGGTGTGTGAAGTCAAAGAATGGAGGTGTGTGAAGTCATAGAATGGATGTTTCTGAAGTAAGAATGAAGGTGTGTGAAGTCATAGAATGGAGGTGTGTGAAGTCAAAATGGTGGTGTGTGAACTCATAGAATGGAGGTGTGTGAACTCATGGAATGGAGGTATGTGAAGTCATGGAATGGAGGTGTGTGAAGTCAAAGAATGGAGGTATGTGAATTGAAAAAATGGAGGTGAGTGAAGTCACAGAATGGAGGTGTGTGAAGTCACAGAATGGAGGTGTGTGAAGTGACAGAATGCAGGTGTGTGAACTCACAATGGAGGAGTGTGAAGTCACAGAAAGTAGGTGTGTGAAGTCATAGAATGGAAGTGTGTGAAGTCATAGAATGGAGGTGTGTGAAGTCAGAATCGAGGTGTGTGAAGTCACAGAATGGAATTTTGTGAAATCATAGAATGGAGGTTTGTGAAGTCATAGAATGGATGATTCTGAAGAAAAAATGAAGGTGTGTGAAGTCATAGAATGAAGGTGTGTGAAGTCACAAGGTAGGTGTGTGAACTCAGGGAATGGTGCTGTGTAATCTGATAGAATGGAGGTGTGTGAACTCACAATGGAGGTGTGTGAAGTCAAAGAATGGAGGTGTGTGAAGTCATTGAATGGAATTGTATGAAGTCACAGAATGCAGGTGTGTTAAGTCAAAGAATGGAAGTGTGTGAAGTCAAAATGGAGGTGTGTGAAGTCACAGAATGGAGGTGTGTGAAGTCACAGAATGGAGGTTTGTGAACTCACAATGGAGGTGTGTGAAGTCAAAGAATGGAGGTGTGTGAAGTCATAGAATGGAATTGTATGAAGTCACAGAATGCAGGTGTGTTAAGTCAAAGAATGGAAGTGTGTGACGTCATAGAATGGAGGTGTGTGAAGTCAGAATGGAGGTGTGTGACCTCAAAATGAAGGTGTGTGAGGTCACAGAACGGAGGTATGTGAAGTCATAGAATGGAGGTGTGTGAAGTCATAGAATGGATGATTCTGAAGTAATAATGATGGTGTGTGAAGTCATAGAATGGAGGTGTGTGAAATCACAATGTAGGTGTGTGAACTCATAGAATGGTGGTGTGTAATCTCATAGAATGGAAGTGTGTGAAGTCATGGAATGGAGGTGTGTGAAGTCACAGAATGGAGGTGTGTGAAGTCATAGAATGGAGGTGTGTGAAGTCAGAATGGAGGTGTGTAAACTCATGGAATGGAGGTGTGTGAAGTCACAATGGAGGTGTGTGAAGTCATAGAATGGAGGTGTGTGAAGTCACAGAATGGAGGTGTGTGAAGTCATAGAATGGAGGTGTGTGAATTCACAATGCATTTGTGTGAACTCATAAAATGGTGGTCTGTGAAGTCACAATGGAGGTGTGTGAAGTCACAGAATGGAGGTGTGTGAAGTCATAGAATGGAGGTGTGTGAAGTCAGAATGGAGGTGTGTAAACTCATAGAATGGAGGTGTGTGAAGTCACAATGGAGGTGTGTGAAGTCATAGAATGGAGGTGTGTGAAGTCACAGAATGGAGGTGTGTGAAGTCATGGAATGGAGCTGTGTGAAGTCAGATTGGAGGTGTGTGAAGTCACAGAATGGAGGTGTGTGAACTCAGAATGGAGGTGTGTGAAGTCACAGAATGGAGGTGTGTGAAGTCATAGAATGGAGCTGTGTGAAGTCATAGAATGGAGGTGTGTGAAGTCATAGAATGGATGCTTGTTAAGTAAGAATGAAGGTGTGTTAAGTCATAGAATGGAGGTGTGTGAAGGCACAGAATGGAGGTGTGTGAAGTCATAGAATGGAGCTGTGTGAAGTCAGAATGGAGGTGTGTGAAGTCACAGAATGGTGGTGTGCGAACTCAGAATGGAGGTGTGTGAAGTCACAGAATGGAGGTGTGTTAAGTCACAGAACGGAGGTGTTTGAACTCAGAATCGAGGTGTGTGAAGTCACAGAATGGAGGTGTGTGAAGTCATAGAATGGAGGTGTGTGAAATCATAGAATGGAGGTGTGGGAAGTCAGAGAATGGAGCTGTGTGAAGTCAGAATGGAGGTGTGCGAAGTCACAGAATGGAGGTGTGTGAAGTCATTTTATGGAGCTCAGTGAAGTCAGAATTCAGGTGTGTGAAGTCACAGAATGGAGGTGTGTGAAGTCATAGAATGGAGGTGTGTGAAGTCAGAACGGAGGTGTGTGAACACAGATTGGAGGTGTGGGAAGTCACAATGGAGGTGTGTGAAATTATAGAATGGAGGTGTGTGAAGTCACAGAATGGAGGGGTGTGAAGTCAAAGACTGGAGGTGTGTGAAGTCATAGTATGGATGTGTGTGAACTCATAGAATGGAGGTGTGTGAAGTCATAGAATGGAGGTGTGTGAAGTCACAGAATGAAGGTGCGTTAAGTCACAGAATGGAGGTTTGTGAACTCAGAATGGAGGTGTGTGAAGTCACAGAATGGAAGTGTGGGAAGTCATAGAATGGAGTTGTGTGAAGTCACAGAATGGAGGTGTGTGAATTAATAGAATGGAGGTGTGAGAAATCATAGAATGGAGGTGTGTAAAGTCACAAAATGGAGGTGTGTGAAGTCAAAGAATGGAGGTGTGTGAAGTCACAGAATGGAGGTGTGTGAACTCACAATGGAGGTGTGTGAAGACAAAGAATGGAGGTGTGTGAAGTCATAGAATGGAATTTTATGAAGTCACAGAATGCAGGTGTGTTAAGTCAAAGAATGGAAGTTTGTGAAGTCAAAATGGAGGTGTGTGAAGTCACAGAATGGAGTTGTGTGAAGTCACAGAATGGAGGTGTGTGAACTCACAATGGAGGTGTGTGAAGTCAAAGAATGGAGGTGTGTGAAGTCATAGAATGGAATTGTATGAAGTCACAGAATTCAGGTGTGTTAAGTCAAAGAATGGAAGTGTGTGACGTCATAGAATGGAGGTGTGTGAAGTCAGAATGGAGGTGTGTGACCTCAAAATGAAGGTGTGTGAGGTCACAGAACGGAGGTATGTGAAGTCATAGAATGGAGGTGTGTGAAGTCATAGAATGGATGATTCTGAAGTAATAATGATGGTGTGTGAAGTCATAGAATGGAGGTGTGTGAAGTCACAATGTAGGTGTGTGAACTCATAGAATGGTGGTGTGTAATCTCATAGAATGGAAGTGTGTGAAGTCATGGAATGGAGGTGTGTGAAGTCACAGAATGGAGGTTTGTGAAGTCATAGAATGGAGGTGTGTGAAGTCAGAATGGAGGTGTGTAAACTCATGGAATGGAGGTGTGTGAAATCACAATGGAGGTGTGTGAAGTCATAGAATGGAGGTGTGTGAAGTCACAGAATGGAGGTGTGTGAAGTCATAGAATGGAGGTGTGTGAATTCACAATGCATTTGTGTGAACTCATAAAATGGTGGTCTGTGAAGTCACAATGGAGGTGTGTGAAGTCACAGAATGGAGGTGTGTGAAGTCATAGAATGGAGGTGTGTGAAGTCAGAATGGAGGTGTGTAAACTCATAGAATGGAGGTGTGTGAAGTCACAATGGAGGTGTGTGAAGGCATAGAATGGAGGTGTGTGAAGTCACAGAATGGAGGTGTGTGAAGTCATGGAATGGAGCTGTGTGAAGTCAGATTGGAGGTGTGTGAAGTCACAGAATGGAGGTGTGTGAACTCAGAATGGAGGTGTGTGAAGTCACAGAATGGAGGTGTGTGAAGTCATAGAATGGAGCTGTGTGAAGTCATAGAATGGAGGTGTGTGAAGTCACAGAATGGATGTTTGTTAAGTAAGAATGAAGGTGTGTTAAGTCATAGAATGGAGGTGTGTGAAGGCACAGAATGGAGGTGTGTGAAGTCATAGAATGGAGCTGTGTGAAGTCAGAATGGAGGTGTGTGAAGTCACAGAATGGTGGTGTGCGAACTCAGAATGGAGGTGTGTGAAGTCACAGAATGGAGGTGTGTTAAGTCACAGAACGGAGGTGTTTGAACTCAGAATCGAGGTGTGTGAAGTCACAGAATGGAGGTGTGTGAAGTCATAGAATGGAGGTGTGTGAAATCATAGAATGGAGGTGTGGGAAGTCAGAGAATGGAGCTGTGTGAAGTCAGAATGGAGGTGTGCGAAGTCACAGAATGGAGGTGTGTGAAGTCGTTTTATGGAGCTCTGTGAAGTCAGAATTCAGGTGTGTGAAGTCACAGAATGGAGGTGTGTGAAGTCATAGAATGGAGGTGTGTGAAGTCAGAACGGAGGTGTGTGAACACAGATTGGAGGTGTGGGAAGTCACAATGGAGGTGTGTGAAATTATAGAATGGAGGTGTGTGAAGTCACAGAATGGAGGGGTGTGAAGTCAAAGACTGGAGGTGTGTGAAGTCATAGTATGGATGTGTGTGAACTCATAGAATGGAGGTGTGTGAAGTCATAGAATGGAGGTGTGTGAAGTCACAGAATGAAGGTGCGTTAAGTCACAGAATGGAGGTTTGTGAACTCAGAATGGAGGTGTGTGAAGTCACAGAATGGAAGTGTGGGAAGTCATAGAATGGAGTTGTGTGAAGTCACAGAATGGAGGTGTGTGAATTAATAGAATGGAGGTGTGAGAAATCATAGAATGGAGGTGTGTAAAGTCACAGAATGGAGGTGTGTGAAGTCACAGAATGGAGGTGTGTGAAGTCACAGAATGGAGGTGTGTGAACTCACAATGGAGGTGTGTGAAGACAAAGAATGGAGGTGTGTGAAGTCATAGAAGGAATTTTATGAAGTCACAGAATGCAGGTGTGTTAAGTCAAAGAATGGAAGTTTGTGAAGTCAAAATGGAGGTGTGTGAAGTCACAGAATGGAGGTGTGTGAAGTCACAGAATGGAGGTTGTGTGAACTCACAATGGAGGTGTGTGAAGTCAAAGAATGGAGGTGTGTGAAGTCATAGAATGGAATTGTATGAAGTCACAGAATGCAGGTGTGTTAAGGCGAAGAATGGAAGTGTGTGAAGTCATAGAATGGAGGTGTGTGAAGTCAGAATGGAGCTGTGTGAAGTCATAGAATGGAGGTGAGTGAAGTCAGAATGGCGGTGTGTGAACTCATAGAATGATGGTGTGTGAAGTCACAATGGAGGTGTGTGAAGTCATAGAATGGAGGTTTTTGAAGTCACAGAATGGAGGTGTGTGAAGTCATAGAATGGAGGTGTGTGAAGTCAGATTGGAGGTGTGTGAAGTCATAGAATGGAGGTGTGTCAACTCAGAAAGGAGGTGTGTGAAGTCATAGAATGGAGGTGTGTGAAGTCATAGAATGGAGGGGTGTGAAATCATAGAATGGAGTTGTGTGAAGTCACAGAATTGAGGCCTGTGAAGTCAGAATGGAGGTGTGTGAAGTCAGAATGGAGGTGTGTGAAGTCATAGAATGGAGGTGTGTGAATTCACAATGCATTTGTGTGAACTCATAGAATGGAGGTCTGTGAAGTCACAATGTAGGTGTGTGAAGTCACAGAATGGAGGTGTGTGAAGTCATAGAATGGAGGTGTGTGAAGTAATAGAATGGAGGTGTGTCAAGTCACAGATTGAAGGTGAGTGAAGTCACAGAATGGGGGTGTGTGAACTCAGAATGGAGTTGTGTGAAGTCATAGAATGGAGGTGTGTGAACTCATAGAATTTAGGTGTGTGAAGTCATAGAATGGAGGTGTGTGAAGTCTGAGAATGTAGGTGTGTGAAATCACAGAATGGAGGTGTGTGTTGTCAGAATGGAGGTGTGTGAAGTCATAGAATGGAGGTGTGTGAATTCACAATGCATTTGAGTGAACTCATAGAATGGAGGTCTGTGAAGTCACAATATAGGTGTGTGAAGACACAGAATGGGGGTGTGTGAAGTCATAGAATGGAGGTGTGTGAACTCACAGAATGGAGGTGTGTGAAGTCATATATTGGAGGTTTGTGAAGCCATAGAATGGAGGTGTGTGAAGTAATAGAATGGAGGTGTGTCAAGTCAAAAATTGAAGGTGTGTGAAGTCACAGAATGGGGGTGTGTGAACTCAGAATGGAGGTGTGTGAAGTCACAGAATGGAGGTGTGTGAAGTCATAGAATGGATGTTTCTGAAGTAAGAATGAAGGTGTGTGAAGTCATAGAATTGAGGTGAGTGAAGTCAAAATGGTGGTGGGTGATCTCATAGAATGGAGGTGTGTGAAATCATAGAATGGAGTTGTTTGAAGTCACAGAATTGAGGTGTGTGAAGTCAGAATGGAGGTGTGTGAAGTCAGAATGGAGGTGTGTGAAGTCATAGAATGGAGGTGTGTGAATTCACAATGCCTTTGTGTGAACTCATAGAATGGAGGTGTGTGAAGTCACAATGTAGGTTTGTGAAGTCACAGAATGGAGGTGTGTGAAGTCATAGAATGGAGGTGTGTGAAGTCAGAATGGAGGTGTGTAAACTCATAGAATGGAGGTGTGTGGAGTCACAATGGAGGTGTGTGAAGTCATAGAATGGAGGTGTGTGAAGTCACAGAATGGAGGTGTGTGAAGTCATAGAATGGAGGTGTGTGAACTCACAATGGAGGTGTGTGAAGTCAAAGAATGGAGGTGTGTGAAGTAATAGAATGGAATTGTATGAAGTCACAGAATGCAGGTGTTTTAAGTCAAAGAATGGAAGTGTGTGACGTCATAGAATGGAGGTGTGTGAAGTCAGAATGGAGGTGTGTGACCTCAAAATGAAGGTGTGTGAGGTCACAGAACG
The DNA here is from genome assembly GCA_024803745.1 of Megascapheus bottae. Classification (NCBI taxonomy): domain Eukaryota; kingdom Metazoa; phylum Chordata; class Mammalia; order Rodentia; family Geomyidae; genus Megascapheus; species Megascapheus bottae. Next base: position 1,004,360 of record JANJXV010000344.1, read on the forward strand.
GAGGTATGTGAAGTCATAGAATGGAGGTGTGTGAAGTCATAGAATGGATGATTCTGAAGTAATAATGATGGTGTGTGAAGTCATAGAATGGAGGTGTGTGAAGTCACAATGTAGGTGTGTGAACTCATAGAATGGTGGTGTGTAATCTCATAGAATGGAAGTGTGTGAAGTCATGGAATGGAGGTGTGTGAAGTCACAGAATGGAGGTGTGTGAAGTCATAGAATGGAGGTGTGTGAAGTCAGAATGGAGGTGTGTAAACTCATGGAATGGAGGTGTGTGAAGTCACAATGGAGGTGTGTGAAGTCATAGAATGGAGGTGTGTGAAGTCACAGAATGGAGGTGTGTGAAGTCATAGAATGGAGGTGTGTGAATTCACAATGCATTTGTGTGAACTCATAAAATGGTGGTCTGTGAAGTCACAATGGAGGTGTGTGAAGTCACAGAATGGAGGTGTGTGAAGTCATAGAATGGAGGTGTGTGAAGTCAGAATGGAGGTGTGTAAACTCATAGAATGGAGGTGTGTGAAGTCACAATGGAGGTGTGTGAAGTCATAGAATGGAGGTGTGTGAAGTCACAGAATGGAGGTGTGTGAAGTCATGGAATGGAGCTGTGTGAAGTCAGATTGGAGGTGTGTGAAGTCACAGAATGGAGGTGTGTGAACTCAGAATGGAGGTGTGTGAAGTCACAGAATGGAGGTGTGTGAAGTCATAGAATGGAGCTGTGTGAAGTCATAGAATGGAGTTGTGTGAAGTCATAGAATGGATGTTTGTTAAGTAAGAATGAAGGTGTGTTAAGTCATAGAATGGAGGTGTGTGAAGGCACAGAATGGAGGTGTGTGAAGTCATAGAATGGAGCTGTGTGAAGTCAGAATGGAGGTGTGTGAAGTCACAGAATGGTGGTGTGCGAACTCAGAATGGAGGTGTGTGAAGTCACAGAATGGAGGTGTGTTAAGTCACAGAACGGAGGTGTTTGAACTCAGAATCGAGGTGTGTGAAGTCACAGAATGGAGGTGTGTGAAGTCATAGAATGGAGGTGTGTGAAATCATAGAATGGAGGTGTGGGAAGTCAGAGAATGGAGCTGTGTGAAGTCAGAATGGAGGTGTGCGAAGTCACAGAATGGAGGTGTGTGAAGTCATTTTATGGAGCTCAGTGAAGTCAGAATTCAGGTGTGTGAAGTCACAGAATGGAGGTGTGTGAAGTCATAGAATGGAGGTGTGTGAAGTCAGAACGGAGGTGTGTGAACACAGATTGGAGGTGTGGGAAGTCACAATGGAGGTGTGTGAAATTATAGAATGGAGGTGTGTGAAGTCACAGAATGGAGGGGTGTGAAGTCAAAGACTGGAGGTGTGTGAAGTCATAGTATGGATGTGTGTGAACTCATAGAATGGAGGTGTGTGAAGTCATAGAATGGAGGTGTGTGAAGTCACAGAATGAAGGTGCGTTAAGTCACAGAATGGAGGTTTGTGAACTCAGAATGGAGGTGTGTGAAGTCACAGAATGGAAGTGTGGGAAGTCATAGAATGGAGTTGTGTGAAGTCACAGAATGGAGGTGTGTGAATTAATAGAATGGAGGTGTGAGAAATCATAGAATGGAGGTGTGTAAAGTCACAAAATGGAGGTGTGTGAAGTCAAAGAATGGAGGTGTGTGAAGTCACAGAATGGAGGTGTGTGAACTCACAATGGAGGTGTGTGAAGACAAAGAATGGAGGTGTGTGAAGTCATAGAATGGAATTTTATGAAGTCACAGAATGCAGGTGTGTTAAGTCAAAGAATGGAAGTTTGTGAAGTCAAAATGGAGGTGTGTGAAGTCACAGAATGGAGTTGTGTGAAGTCACAGAATGGAGGTGTGTGAACTCACAATGGAGGTGTGTGAAGTCAAAGAATGGAGGTGTGTGAAGTCATAGAATGGAATTGTATGAAGTCACAGAATTCAGGTGTGTTAAGTCAAAGAATGGAAGTGTGTGACGTCATAGAATGGAGGTGTGTGAAGTCAGAATGGAGGTGTGTGACCTCAAAATGAAGGTGTGTGAGGTCACAGAACGGAGGTATGTGAAGTCATAGAATGGAGGTGTGTGAAGTCATAGAATGGATGATTCTGAAGTAATAATGATGGTGTGTGAAGTCATAGAATGGAGGTGTGTGAAGTCACAATGTAGGTGTGTGAACTCATAGAATGGTGGTGTGTAATCTCATAGAATGGAAGTGTGTGAAGTCATGGAATGGAGGTGTGTGAAGTCACAGAATGGAGGTGTGTGAAGTCATAGAATGGAGGTGTGTGAAGTCAGAATGGAGGTGTGTAAACTCATGGAATGGAGGTGTGTGAAATCACAATGGAGGTGTGTGAAGTCATAGAATGGAGGTGTGTGAAGTCACAGAATGGAGGTGTGTGAAGTCATAGAATGGAGGTGTGTGAATTCACAATGCATTTGTGTGAACTCATAAAATGGTGGTCTGTGAAGTCACAATGGAGGTGTGTGAAGTCACAGAATGGAGGTGTGTGAAGTCATAGAATGGAGGTGTGTGAAGTCAGAATGGAGGTGTGTAAACTCATAGAATGGAGGTGTGTGAAGTCACAATGGAGGTGTGTGAAGGCATAGAATGGAGGTGTGTGAAGTCACAGAATGGAGGTGTGTGAAGTCATGGAATGGAGCTGTGTGAAGTCAGATTGGAGGTGTGTGAAGTCACAGAATGGAGGTGTGTGAACTCAGAATGGAGGTGTGTGAAGTCACAGAATGGAGGTGTGTGAAGTCATAGAATGGAGCTGTGTGAAGTCATAGAATGGAGGTGTGTGAAGTCACAGAATGGATGTTTGTTAAGTAAGAATGAAGGTGTGTTAAGTCATAGAATGGAGGTGTGTGAAGGCACAGAATGGAGGTGTGTGAAGTCATAGAATGGAGCTGTGTGAAGTCAGAATGGAGGTGTGTGAAGTCACAGAATGGTGGTGTGCGAACTCAGAATGGAGGTGTGTGAAGTCACAGAATGGAGGTGTGTTAAGTCACAGAACGGAGGTGTTTGAACTCAGAATCGAGGTGTGTGAAGTCACAGAATGGAGGTGTGTGAAGTCATAGAATGGAGGTGTGTGAAATCATAGAATGGAGGTGTGGGAAGTCAGAGAATGGAGCTGTGTGAAGTCAGAATGGAGGTGTGCGAAGTCACAGAATGGAGGTGTGTGAAGTCGTTTTATGGAGCTCTGTGAAGTCAGAATTCAGGTGTGTGAAGTCACAGAATGGAGGTGTGTGAAGTCATAGAATGGAGGTGTGTGAAGTCAGAACGGAGGTGTGTGAACACAGATTGGAGGTGTGGGAAGTCACAATGGAGGTGTGTGAAATTATAGAATGGAGGTGTGTGAAGTCACAGAATGGAGGGGTGTGAAGTCAAAGACTGGAGGTGTGTGAAGTCATAGTATGGATGTGTGTGAACTCATAGAATGGAGGTGTGTGAAGTCATAGAATGGAGGTGTGTGAAGTCACAGAATGAAGGTGCGTTAAGTCACAGAATGGAGGTTTGTGAACTCAGAATGGAGGTGTGTGAAGTCACAGAATGGAAGTGTGGGAAGTCATAGAATGGAGTTGTGTGAAGTCACAGAATGGAGGTGTGTGAATTAATAGAATGGAGGTGTGAGAAATCATAGAATGGAGGTGTGTAAAGTCACAGAATGGAGGTGTGTGAAGTCACAGAATGGAGGTGTGTGAAGTCACAGAATGGAGGTGTGTGAACTCACAATGGAGGTGTGTGAAGACAAAGAATGGAGGTGTGTGAAGTCATAGAATGGAATTTTATGAAGTCACAGAATGCAGGTGTGTTAAGTCAAAGAATGGAAGTTTGTGAAGTCAAAATGGAGGTGTGTGAAGTCACAGAATGGAGGTGTGTGAAGTCACAGAATGGAGGTGTGTGAACTCACAATGGAGGTGTGTGAAGTCAAAGAATGGAGGTGTGTGAAGTCATAGAATGGAATTGTATGAAGTCACAGAATGCAGGTGTGTTAAGGCGAAGAATGGAAGTGTGTGAAGTCATAGAATGGAGGTGTGTGAAGTCAGAATGGAGCTGTGTGAAGTCATAGAATGGAGGTGAGTGAAGTCAGAATGGCGGTGTGTGAACTCATAGAATGATGGTGTGTGAAGTCACAATGGAGGTGTGTGAAGTCATAGAATGGAGGTTTTTGAAGTCACAGAATGGAGGTGTGTGAAGTCATAGAATGGAGGTGTGTGAAGTCAGATTGGAGGTGTGTGAAGTCATAGAATGGAGGTGTGTCAACTCAGAAAGGAGGTGTGTGAAGTCATAGAATGGAGGTGTGTGAAGTCATAGAATGGAGGGGTGTGAAATCATAGAATGGAGTTGTGTGAAGTCACAGAATTGAGGCCTGTGAAGTCAGAATGGAGGTGTGTGAAGTCAGAATGGAGGTGTGTGAAGTCATAGAATGGAGGTGTGTGAATTCACAATGCATTTGTGTGAACTCATAGAATGGAGGTCTGTGAAGTCACAATGTAGGTGTGTGAAGTCACAGAATGGAGGTGTGTGAAGTCATAGAATGGAGGTGTGTGAAGTAATAGAATGGAGGTGTGTCAAGTCACAGATTGAAGGTGAGTGAAGTCACAGAATGGGGGTGTGTGAACTCAGAATGGAGGTGTGTGAAGTCATAGAATGGAGGTGTGTGAACTCATAGAATTTAGGTGTGTGAAGTCATAGAATGGAGGTGTGTGAAGTCTGAGAATGTAGGTGTGTGAAATCACAGAATGGAGGTGTGTGTTGTCAGAATGGAGGTGTGTGAAGTCATAGAATGGAGGTGTGTGAATTCACAATGCATTTGAGTGAACTCATAGAATGGAGGTCTGTGAAGTCACAATATAGGTGTGTGAAGACACAGAATGGGGGTGTGTGAAGTCATAGAATGGAGGTGTGTGAACTCACAGAATGGAGGTGTGTGAAGTCATATATTGGAGGTTTGTGAAGCCATAGAATGGAGGTGTGTGAAGTAATAGAATGGAGGTGTGTCAAGTCAAAAATTGAAGGTGTGTGAAGTCACAGAATGGGGGTGTGTGAACTCAGAATGGAGGTGTGTGAAGTCACAGAATGGAGGTGTGTGAAGTCATAGAATGGATGTTTCTGAAGTAAGAATGAAGGTGTGTGAAGTCATAGAATTGAGGTGAGTGAAGTCAAAATGGTGGTGGGTGATCTCATAGAATGGAGGTGTGTGAAATCATAGAATGGAGTTGTTTGAAGTCACAGAATTGAGGTGTGTGAAGTCAGAATGGAGGTGTGTGAAGTCAGAATGGAGGTGTGTGAAGTCATAGAATGGAGGTGTGTGAATTCACAATGCCTTTGTGTGAACTCATAGAATGGAGGTCTGTGAAGTCACAATGTAGGTTTGTGAAGTCACAGAATGGAGGTGTGTGAAGTCATAGAATGGAGGTGTGTGAAGTCAGAATGGAGGTGTGTAAACTCATAGAATGGAGGTGTGTGGAGTCACAATGGAGGTGTGTGAAGTCATAGAATGGAGGTGTGTGAAGTCACAGAATGGAGGTGTGTGAAGTCATAGAATGGAGGTGTGTGAACTCACAATGGAGGTGTGTGAAGTCAAAGAATGGAGGTGTGTGAAGTAATAGAATGGAATTGTATGAAGTCACAGAATGCAGGTGTTTTAAGTCAAAGAATGGAAGTGTGTGACGTCATAGAATGGAGGTGTGTGAAGTCAGAATGGAGGTGTGTGACCTCAAAATGAAGGTGTGTGAGGTCACAGAACGGAGGTATGTGAAGTCATAGAATGGAGGTGTGTGAAGTCATAGAATGGATGATTCTGAAGTAATAATGATGGTGTGTGAAGTCATAGAATGGAGGTGTGTGAAGTCACAATGTAGGTGTGTGAACTCATAGAATGGTGGTGTGTAATCTCATAGAATGGAAGTGTGTGAAGTCATGGAATGGAGGTGTGTGAAGTCACAGAATGGAGGTGTGTGAAGTCATAGAATGGAGGTGTGTGAAGTCAGAATGGAGGTGTGTAAACTCATGGAATGGAGGTGTGTGAAGTCACAATGGAGGTGTGTGAAGTCATAGAATGGAGGTGTGTGAAGTCACAGAATGGAGGTGTGTGAAGTCATAGAATGGAGGTGTGTGAATTCACAATGCATTTGTGTGAACTCATAAAATGGTGGTCTGTGAAGTCACAATGGAGGTGTGTGAAGTCACAGAATGGAGGTGTGTGAAGTCATAGAATGGAGGTGTGTGAAGTCAGAATGGAGGTGTGTAAACTCATAGAATGGAGGTGTGTGAAGTCACAATGGAGGTGTGTGAAGTCATAGAATGGAGGTGTGTGAAGTCACAGAATGGAGGTGTGTGAAGTCATGGAATGGAGCTGTGTGAAGTCAGATTGGAGGTGTGTGAAGTCACAGAATGGAGGTGTGTGAACTCAGAATGGAGGTGTGTGAAGTCACAGAATGGAGGTGTGTGAAGTCATAGAATGGAGCTGTGTGAAGTCATAGAATGGAGTTGTGTGAAGTCATAGAATGGATGTTTGTTAAGTAAGAATGAAGGTGTGTTAAGTCATAGAATGGAGGTGTGTGAAGGCACAGAATGGAGGTGTGTGAAGTCATAGAATGGAGCTGTGTGAAGTCAGAATGGAGGTGTGTGAAGTCACAGAATGGTGGTGTGCGAACTCAGAATGGAGGTGTGTGAAGTCACAGAATGGAGGTGTGTTAAGTCACAGAACGGAGGTGTTTGAACTCAGAATCGAGGTGTGTGAAGTCACAGAATGGAGGTGTGTGAAGTCATAGAATGGAGGTGTGTGAAATCATAGAATGGAGGTGTGGGAAGTCAGAGAATGGAGCTGTGTGAAGTCAGAATGGAGGTGTGCGAAGTCACAGAATGGAGGTGTGTGAAGTCATTTTATGGAGCTCAGTGAAGTCAGAATTCAGGTGTGTGAAGTCACAGAATGGAGGTGTGTGAAGTCATAGAATGGAGGTGTGTGAAGTCAGAACGGAGGTGTGTGAACACAGATTGGAGGTGTGGGAAGTCACAATGGAGGTGTGTGAAATTATAGAATGGAGGTGTGTGAAGTCACAGAATGGAGGGGTGTGAAGTCAAAGACTGGAGGTGTGTGAAGTCATAGTATGGATGTGTGTGAACTCATAGAATGGAGGTGTGTGAAGTCATAGAATGGAGGTGTGTGAAGTCACAGAATGAAGGTGCGTTAAGTCACAGAATGGAGGTTTGTGAACTCAGAATGGAGGTGTGTGAAGTCACAGAATGGAAGTGTGGGAAGTCATAGAATGGAGTTGTGTGAAGTCACAGAATGGAGGTGTGTGAATTAATAGAATGGAGGTGTGAGAAATCATAGAATGGAGGTGTGTAAAGTCACAAAATGGAGGTGTGTGAAGTCAAAGAATGGAGGTGTGTGAAGTCACAGAATGGAGGTGTGTGAACTCACAATGGAGGTGTGTGAAGACAAAGAATGGAGGTGTGTGAAGTCATAGAATGGAATTTTATGAAGTCACAGAATGCAGGTGTGTTAAGTCAAAGAATGGAAGTTTGTGAAGTCAAAATGGAGGTGTGTGAAGTCACAGAATGGAGTTGTGTGAAGTCACAGAATGGAGGTGTGTGAACTCACAATGGAGGTGTGTGAAGTCAAAGAATGGAGGTGTGTGAAGTCATAGAATGGAATTGTATGAAGTCACAGAATTCAGGTGTGTTAAGTCAAAGAATGGAAGTGTGTGACGTCATAGAATGGAGGTGTGTGAAGTCAGAATGGAGGTGTGTGACCTCAAAATGAAGGTGTGTGAGGTCACAGAACGGAGGTATGTGAAGTCATAGAATGGAGGTGTGTGAAGTCATAGAATGGATGATTCTGAAGTAATAATGATGGTGTGTGAAGTCATAGAATGGAGGTGTGTGAAGTCACAATGTAGGTGTGTGAACTCATAGAATGGTGGTGTGTAATCTCATAGAATGGAAGTGTGTGAAGTCATGGAATGGAGGTGTGTGAAGTCACAGAATGGAGGTGTGTGAAGTCATAGAATGGAGGTGTGTGAAGTCAGAATGGAGGTGTGTAAACTCATGGAATGGAGGTGTGTGAAATCACAATGGAGGTGTGTGAAGTCATAGAATGGAGGTGTGTGAAGTCACAGAATGGAGGTGTGTGAAGTCATAGAATGGAGGTGTGTGAATTCACAATGCATTTGTGTGAACTCATAAAATGGTGGTCTGTGAAGTCACAATGGAGGTGTGTGAAGTCACAGAATGGAGGTGTGTGAAGTCATAGAATGGAGGTGTGTGAAGTCAGAATGGAGGTGTGTAAACTCATAGAATGGAGGTGTGTGAAGTCACAATGGAGGTGTGTGAAGGCATAGAATGGAGGTGTGTGAAGTCACAGAATGGAGGTGTGTGAAGTCATGGAATGGAGCTGTGTGAAGTCAGATTGGAGGTGTGTGAAGTCACAGAATGGAGGTGTGTGAACTCAGAATGGAGGTGTGTGAAGTCACAGAATGGAGGTGTGTGAAGTCATAGAATGGAGCTGTGTGAAGTCATAGAATGGAGGTGTGTGAAGTCACAGAATGGATGTTTGTTAAGTAAGAATGAAGGTGTGTTAAGTCATAGAATGGAGGTGTGTGAAGGCACAGAATGGAGGTGTGTGAAGTCATAGAATGGAGCTGTGTGAAGTCAGAATGGAGGTGTGTGAAGTCACAGAATGGTGGTGTGCGAACTCAGAATGGAGGTGTGTGAAGTCACAGAATGGAGGTGTGTTAAGTCACAGAACGGAGGTGTTTGAACTCAGAATCGAGGTGTGTGAAGTCACAGAATGGAGGTGTGTGAAGTCATAGAATGGAGGTGTGTGAAATCATAGAATGGAGGTGTGGGAAGTCAGAGAATGGAGCTGTGTGAAGTCAGAATGGAGGTGTGCGAAGTCACAGAATGGAGGTGTGTGAAGTCGTTTTATGGAGCTCTGTGAAGTCAGAATTCAGGTGTGTGAAGTCACAGAATGGAGGTGTGTGAAGTCATAGAATGGAGGTGTGTGAAGTCAGAACGGAGGTGTGTGAACACAGATTGGAGGTGTGGGAAGTCACAATGGAGGTGTGTGAAATTATAGAATGGAGGTGTGTGAAGTCACAGAATGGAGGGGTGTGAAGTCAAAGACTGGAGGTGTGTGAAGTCACAGTATGGATGTGTGTGAACTCATAGAATGGAGGTGTGTGAAGTCATAGAATGGAGGTGTGTGAAGTCACAGAATGAAGGTGCGTTAAGTCACAGAATGGAGGTTTGTGAACTCAGAATGGAGGTGTGTGAAGTCACAGAATGGAAGTGTGGGAAGTCATAGAATGGAGTTGTGTGAAGTCACAGAATGGAGGTGTGTGAATTAATAGAATGGAGGTGTGAGAAATCATAGAATGGAGGTGTGTAAACTCACAGAATGGAGGTGTGTGAAGTCACAGAATGGAGGTGTGTGAAGTCACAGAATGGAGGTGTGTGAACTCACAATGGAGGTGTGTGAAGACAAAGAATGGAGGTGTGTGAAGTCATAGAATGGAATTTTATGAAGTCACAGAATGCAGGTGTGTTAAGTCAAAGAATGGAAGTTTGTGAAGTCAAAATGGAGGTGTGTGAAGTCACAGAATGGAGGTGTGTGAAGTCACAGAATGGAGGTGTGTGAACTCACAATGGAGGTGTGTGAAGTCAAAGAATGGAGGTGTGTGAAGTCATAGAATGGAATTGTATGAAGTCACAGAATGCAGGTGTGTTAAGGCGAAGAATGGAAGTGTGTGAAGTCATAGAATGGAGGTGTGTGAAGTCAGAATGGAGCTGTGTGAAGTCATAGAATGGAGGTGAGTGAAGTCAGAATGGCGGTGTGTGAACTCATAGAATGATGGTGTGTGAAGTCACAATGGAGGTGTGTGAAGTCATAGAATGGAGGTTTTTGAAGTCACAGAATGGAGGTGTGTGAAGTCATAGAATGGAGGTGTGTGAAGTCAGATTGGAGGTGTGTGAAGTCATAGAATGGAGGTGTGTCAACTCAGAAAGGAGGTGTGTGAAGTCATAGAATGGAGGTGTGTGAAGTCATAGAATGGAGGGGTGTGAAATCATAGAATGGAGTTGTGTGAAGTCACAGAATTGAGGCCTGTGAAGTCAGAATGGAGGTGTGTGAAGTCAGAATGGAGGTGTGTGAAGTCATAGAATGGAGGTGTGTGAATTCACAATGCATTTGTGTGAACTCATAGAATGGAGGTCTGTGAAGTCACAATGTAGGTGTGTGAAGTCACAGAATGGAGGTGTGTGAAGTCATAGAATGGAGGTGTGTGAAGTAATAGAATGGAGGTGTGTCAAGTCACAGATTGAAGGTGAGTGAAGTCACAGAATGGGGGTGTGTGAACTCAGAATGGAGGTGTGTGAAGTCATAGAATGGAGGTGTGTGAACTCATAGAATTTAGGTGTGTGAAGTCATAGAATGGAGGTGTGTGAAGTCTGAGAATGTAGGTGTGTGAAATCACAGAATGGAGGTGTGTGTTGTCAGAATGGAGGTGTGTGAAGTCATAGAATGGAGGTGTGTGAATTCACAATGCATTTGAGTGAACTCATAGAATGGAGGTCTGTGAAGTCACAATATAGGTGTGTGAAGACACAGAATGGGGGTGTGTGAAGTCATAGAATGGAGGTGTGTGAACTCACAGAATGGAGGTGTGTGAAGTCATATATTGGAGGTTTGTGAAGCCATAGAATGGAGGTGTGTGAAGTAATAGAATGGAGGTGTGTCAAGTCAAAAATTGAAGGTGTGTGAAGTCACAGAATGGGGGTGTGTGAACTCAGAATGGAGGTGTGTGAAGTCACAGAATGGAGGTGTGTGAAGTCATAGAATGGATGTTTCTGAAGTAAGAATGAAGGTGTGTGAAGTCATAGAATTGAGGTGAGTGAAGTCAAAATGGTGGTGGGTGATCTCATAGAATGGAGGTGTGTGAAATCATAGAATGGAGTTGTTTGAAGTCACAGAATTGAGGTGTGTGAAGTCAGAATGGAGGTGTGTGAAGTCAGAATGGAGGTGTGTGAAGTCATAGAATGGAGGTGTGTGAATTCACAATGCCTTTGTGTGAACTCATAGAATGGAGGTCTGTGAAGTCACAATGTAGGTTTGTGAAGTCACAGAATGGAGGTGTGTGAAGTCATAGAATGGAGGTGTGTGAAGTCAGAATGGAGGTGTGTAAACTCATAGAATGGAGGTGTGTGGAGTCACAATGGAGGTGTGTGAAGTCATAGAATGGAGGTGTGTGAAGTCACAGAATGGAGGTGTGTGAAGTCATAGAATGGAGGTGTGTGAACTCACAATGGAGGTGTGTGAAGTCAAAGAATGGAGGTGTGTGAAGTAATAGAATGGAATTGTATGAAGTCACAGAATGCAGGTGTTTTAAGTCAAAGAATGGAAGTGTGTGACGTCATAGAATGGAGGTGTGTGAAGTCAGAATGGAGGTGTGTGACCTCAAAATGAAGGTGTGTGAGGTCACAGAACGGAGGTATGTGAAGTCATAGAATGGAGGTGTGTGAAGTCATAGAATGGATGATTCTGAAGTAATAATGATGGTGTGTGAAGTCATAGAATGGAGGTGTGTGAAGAAACAATGTAGGTGTGTGAACTCATAGAATGGTGGTGTGTAATCTCATAGAATGGAGGTGTGTGAAGTCATGGAATGGAGGTGTGTGAAGTCACAGAATGGAGGTGTGTGAAGTCATAGAATGGAGGTGAGTGACTTCAGAATGGAGGTGTGTAAACTCATGGAATGGAGGTGTGTGAAGTCACAATGGAGGTGTGTGAAGTCATAGAATGGAGGTGTGTGAAGTCACAGAATGGAGGTGTGTGAAGTCATAGAATGGAGGTGTGTGAATTCACAATGCATTTGTGTGAACTCATAAAATGGTGGTCTGTGAAGTCACAATGGAGGTGTGTGAAGTCACAGAATGGAGGTGTGTGAAGTCATAGAATGGAGGTGTGTGAAGTCAGAATGGAGGTGTGTAAACTCATAGAATGGAGGTGTGTGAAGTCACAATGGAGGTGTGTGAAGTCATAGAATGGAGGTGTGTGAAGTCACAGAATGGAGGTGTGTGAAGTCATGGAATGGAGCTGTGTGAAGTCAGATTGGAGGTGTGTGAAGTCACAGAATGGAGATGTGTGAACTCAGAATGGAGGTGTGTGAAGTCACAGAATGGAGGTGTGTGAAGTCATAGAATGGAGCTGTGTGAAGTCATAGAATGGAGGTGTGTGAAGTCATAGAATGGATGTTTGTTAAGTAAGAATGAAGGTGTGTTAAGTCATAGAATGGAGGTGTGTGAAGGCACAGAATGGAGGTGTGTGAAGTCATAGAATGGAGCTGTGTGAAGTCAGAATGGAGGTGTGTGAAGTCACAGAATGGAGGTGTGCGAACTCAGAATGGAGGTGTGTGAAGTCACAGAATGGAGGTGTGTTAAGTCACAGAACGGAGGTGTTTGAACTCAGAATCGAGGTGTGTGAAGTCACAGAATGGAGGTGTGTGAAGTCATAGAATGGAGGTGTGTGAAATCATAGAATGGAGGTGTGGGAAGTCAGAGAATGGAGCTGTGTGAAGTCAGAATGGAGGTGTGCGAAGTCACAAAATGGAGGTGTGTGAAGTCAATTTATGGAGCTCTGTGAAGTCAGAATTCAGGTGTGTGAAGTCACAGAATGGAGGTGTGTGAAGTCATAGAATGGAGGTGTGTGAAGTCAGAACGGAGGTGTGTGAACACAGATTGGAGGTGTGGGAAGTCACAATGGAGGTGTGTGAAATTATAGAATGGAGGTGTGTGAAGTCACAGAATGGAGGGGTGTGAAGTCAAAGACTGGAGGTGTGTGAAGTCATAGTATGGATGTGTGTGAACTCATAGAATGGAGGTGTGTGAAGTCATAGAATGGAGGTGTGTGAAGTCACAGAATGAAGGTGCGTTAAGTCACAGAATGGAGGTTTGTGAACTCAGAATGGAGGTGTGTGAAGTCACAGAATGGAAGTGTGCGAAGTCATAGAATGGAGTTGTGTGAAGTCACAGAATGGAGGTGTGTGAAGTCATGGAATGGAGCTGTGTGAAGTCAGATTGGAGGTGTGTGAAGTCACAGAATGGAGGTGTGTGAACTCAGAATGGAGGTGTGTGAAGTCACAGAATGGAGGTGTGTGAAGTCATAGAATGGAGGTGTGTGAAGTCATAGAATGGAGGTGTGTGAACTCATAGAATGGATGTTTGTTAAGTAAGAATGAAGGTGTGTTAAGTCATAGAACGGAGGTGTGTGAAGGCACAGAATGGAGGTGTGTGAAGTCGTAGAATGGAGCTGTGTGAAGTCAGAATGGAGGTGTGTGAAGTCACAGAATGGAGGTGTGTGAAGTCATAGAATGGAGGTGTGTGAAATCATAGAATGGAGGTGTGGGAAGTCAGAGAATGGAGCTGTGTGAAGTCAGAATGGAGGTGTGTGAAGTCATAGAATGGAGGTGTGTGAACTCATAGAATGGAGGTGTGTGAAGTCATAGAATGGATGTTTGTTAAGTAAGAATGAAGGTGTGTTAAGTCATAGAATGGAGGTGTGTGAAGGCACAGAATTGAGGTGTGTGAAGTCATAGAATGGAGCTGTGTGAAGTCAGAATGGAGGTGTGTCAAGTCACAGAATGGTGGTGTGCGAACTCAGAATGGAGGTGTGTGAAGTCACAGAATGGAGGTGTGTTAAGTCACAGAACGGAGGTGTTTGAACTCAGAATCGAAGTGTGTGAAGTCACAGAATGGAGGTGTGTGAAGTCATAGAATGGAGGTGTGTAAAATCATAGAATGGAGGTGTGGGAAGTCAGAGAATGGAGCTGTGTGAAGTCAGAATGGAGGTGTGCGAAGTCACAGAATGGAGGTGTGTGAAGTCATTTTATGGAGCTCTGTGAAGTCAGAATTCAGGTGTGTGAAGTCACAGAATGGAGGTGTGTGAAGTCATAGAATGGAGGTGTGTGAAGTCAGAACGGAGGTGTGTGAACACAGATTGGAGGTGTGGGAAGTCACAATGGAGGTGTATGAAATTATAGAATGGAGGTGTGTAAAGTCACAGAATGGAGGGGTATGAAGTCAAAGACTGGAGGTGTGTGAAGTCATAGTATGGATGTGTGTGAACTCATAGAATGGAGGTGTGTGAAGTCACAGAATGGAGGTGTGTGAAGTCACAGAATGGAGGTGTGTGAACTCACAATGGAGGTGTGTGAAGTCAAAGAATGGAGGTGTGTGAAGTCATAGAATGGAATTGTATGAAGTCACAGAATGCAGGTGTTTTAAGTCAAAGAATGGAAGTGTGTGACGTCATAGAATGGAGGTGTGTGAAGTCAGAATGGAGGTGTGTGACCTCAAAATGAAGGTTTGTGAGGTCACAGAACGGAGGTATGTGAAGTCATAGAATGGAGGTGTGTGAAGTCATAGAATGGATGATTCTGAAGTAATAATGATGGTGTGTGAAGTCATAGAATGGAGGTGTGTGAAGTCACAATGTAGGTGTGTGAACTCATAGAATGGTGGTGTGTAATCTCATAGAATGGAGGTGTGTGAAGTCATGGAATGGAGGTGTGTGAAGTCACAGAATGGAGGTGTGTGAAGTCATAGAATGGAGGTGAGTGACTTCAGAATGGAGGTGTGTAAACTCATGGAATGGAGGTGTGTGAAGTCACAATGGAGGTGTGTGAAGTCATAGAATGGAGGTGTGTGAAGTCACAGAATGGAGGTGTGTGAAGTCATAGAATGGAGGTGTGTGAATTCACAATGCATTTGTGTGAACTCATAAAATGGTGGTCTGTGAAGTCACAATGGAGGTGTGTGAAGTCACAGAATGGAGGTGTGTGAAGTCATAGAATGGAGGTGTGTGAAGTCAGAATGGAGGTGTGTAAACTCATAGAATGGAGGTGTGTGAAGACACAATGGAGGTGTGTGAAGTCATAGAATGGAGGTGTGTGAAGTCACAGAATGGAGGTGTGTGAAGTCATGGAATGGAGCTGTGTGAAGTCAGATTGGAGGTGTGTGAAGTCACAGAATGGAGATGTGTGAATTCAGAATGGAGGTGTGTGAAGTCACAGAATGGAGGTGTGTGAAGTCATAGAATGGAGCTGTGTGAAGTCATAGAATGGAGGTGTGTGAAGTCATAGAATGGATGTTTGTTAAGTAAGAATGAAGGTGTGTTAAGTCATAGAATGGAGGTGTGTGAAGGCACAGAATGGAGGTGTGTGAAGTCATAGAATGGAGCTGTGTGAAGTCAGAATGGAGGTGTGTGAAGTCACAGAATGGAGGTGTGCGAACTCAGAATGGAGGTGTGTGAAGTCACAGAATGGAGGTGTGTTAAGTCACAGAACGGAGGTGTTTGAACTCAGAATCGAGGTGTGTGAAGTCACAGAATGGAGGTGTGTGAAGTCATAGAATGGAGGTGTGTGAAATCATAGAATGGAGGTGTGGGAAGTCAGAGAATGGAGCTGTGTGAAGTCAGAATGGAGGTGTGCGAAGTCACAGAATGGAGGTGTGTGAAGTCAATTTATGGAGCTCTGTGAAGTCAGAATTCAGGTGTGTGAAGTCACAGAATGGAGGTGTGTGAAGTCATAGAATGGAGGTGTGTGAAGTCAGAACGGAGGTGGGTGAACACAGATTGGAGGTGTGGGAAGTCACAATGGAGGTGTGTGAAATTATAGAATGGAGGTGTGTGAAGTCACAGAATGGAGGGGTGTGAAGTCAAAGACTGGAGGTGTGTGAAGTCATAGTATGGATGTGTGTGAACTCATAGAATGGAGGTGTGTGAAGTCATAGAATGGAGGTGTGTGAAGTCACAGAATGAAGGTGCGTTAAGTCACAGAATGGAGGTTTGTGAACTCAAAATGGAGGTGTGTGAAGTCACAGAATGGAAGTGTGGGAAGTCATAGAATGGAGTTGTGTGAAGTAACAGAATGGGGGTGTGTGAAGTCATGGAATGGAGCTGTGTGAAGTCAGATTGGAGGTGTGTGAAGTCACAGAATGGAGGTGTGTGAACTCAGAATGGAGGTGTGTGAAGTCACAGAATGGAGGTGTGTGAAGTCATAGAATGGAGGTGTGTGAAGTCATAGAATGGAGGTGTGTGAACTCATAGAATGGATGTTTGTTAAGTAAGAATGAAGGTGTGTTAAGTCATAGAACGGAGGTGTGTGAAGGCACAGAATGGAGGTGTGTGAAGTCGTAGAATGGAGCTGTGTGAAGTCAGAATGGAGGTGTGTGAAGTCACAGAATGGAGGTGTGTGAAGTCATAGAATGGAGGTGTGTGAAATCATAGAATGGAGGTGTGGGAAGTCAGAGAATGGAGCTGTGTGAAGTCAGAATGGAGGTGTGTGAAGTCATAGAATGGAGGTGTGTGAACTCATAGAATGGAGGTGTGTGAAGTCATAGAATGGATGTTTGTTAAGTAAGAATGAAGGTGTGTTAAGTCATAGAATGGAGGTGTGTGAAGGCACAGAATGGAGGTGTGTGAAGTCATAGAATGGAGCTGTGTGAAGTCAGAATGGAGGTGTGTCAAGTCACAGAATGGTGGTGTGCGAACTCAGAATGGAGGTGTGTGAAGTCACAGAATGGAGGTGTGTTAAGTCACAGAACGGAGGTGTTTGAACTCAGAATCGAAGTGTGTGAAGTCACAGAATGGAGGTGTGTGAAGTCATAGAATGGAGGTGTGTAAAATCATAGAATGGAGGTGTGGGAAGTCAGAGAATGGAGCTGTGTGAAGTCAGAATGGAGGTGTGCGAAGTCACAGAATGGAGGTGTGTGAAGTCATTTTATGGAGCTCTGTGAAGTCAGAATTCAGGTGTGTGAAGTCACAGAATGGAGGTGTGTGAAGTCATAGAATGGAGGTGTGTGAAGTCAGAACGGAGGTGTGTGAACACAGATTGGAGGTGTGGGAAGTCACAATGGAGGTGTATGAAATTATAGAATGGAGGTGTGTAAAGTCACAGAATGGAGGGGTATGAAGTCAAAGACTGGAGGTGTGTGAAGTCATAGTATGGATGTGTGTGAACTCATAGAATGGAGGTGTGTGAAGTCACAGAATGGAGGTGTGTGAAGTCACAGAATGGAGGTGTGTGAACTCACAATGGAGGTGTGTGAAGTCAAAGAATGGAGGTGTGTGAAGTCATTGAATGGAATTGTATGAAGTCACAGAATGCAGGTGTGTTAAGTCAAAGAATGGAAGTGTGTGAAGTCAAAATGGAGGTGTGTGAAGTCACAGAATGGAGGTGTGTGAAGTCACAGAATGGAGGTGTGTGAACTCACAATGGAGGTGTGTGAAGTCAAAGAATGGAGGTGTGTGAAGTCATAGAATGGAATTGTATGAAGTCACAGAATGCAGGTGTTTTAAGTCAAAGAATGGAAGTGTGTGACGTCATAGAATGGAGGTGTGTGAAGTCAGAATGGAGGTGTGTGACCTCAAAATGAAGGTTTGTGAGGTCACAGAACGGAGGTATGTGAAGTCATAGAATGGAGGTGTGTGAAGTCATAGAATGGATGATTCTGAAGTAATAATGATGGTGTGTGAAGTCATAGAATGGAGGTGTGTGAAGTCACAATGTAGGTGTGTGAACTCATAGAATGGTGGTGTGTAATCTCATAGAATGGAGGTGTGTGAAGTCATGGAATGGAGGTGTGTGAAGTCACAGAATGGAGGTGTGTGAAGTCATAGAATGGAGGTGAGTGACTTCAGAATGGAGGTGTGTAAACTCATGGAATGGAGGTGTGTGAAGTCACAATGGAGGTGTGTGAAGTCATAGAATGGAGGTGTGTGAAGTCACAGAATGGAGGTGTGTGAAGTCATAGAATGGAGGTGTGTGAATTCACAATGCATTTGTGTGAACTCATAAAATGGTGGTCTGTGAAGTCACAATGGAGGTGTGTGAAGTCACAGAATGGAGGTGTGTGAAGTCATAGAATGGAGGTGTGTGAAGTCAGAATGGAGGTGTGTAAACTCATAGAATGGAGGTGTGTGAAGACACAATGGAGGTGTGTGAAGTCATAGAATGGAGGTGTGTGAAGTCACAGAATGGAGGTGTGTGAAGTCATGGAATGGAGCTGTGTGAAGTCAGATTGGAGGTGTGTGAAGTCACAGAATGGAGATGTGTGAACTCAGAATGGAGGTGTGTGAAGTCACAGAATGGAGGTGTGTGAAGTCATAGAATGGAGCTGTGTGAAGTCATAGAATGGAGGTGTGTGAAGTCATAGAATGGATGTTTGTTAAGTAAGAATGAAGGTGTGTTAAGTCATAGAATGGAGGTGTGTGAAGGCACAGAATGGAGGTGTGTGAAGTCATAGAATGGAGCTGTGTGAAGTCAGAATGGAGGTGTGTGAAGTCACAGAATGGAGGTGTGCGAACTCAGAATGGAGGTGTGTGAAGTCACAGAATGGAGGTGTGTTAAGTCACAGAACGGAGGTGTTTGAACTCAGAATCGAGGTGTGTGAAGTCACAGAATGGAGGTGTGTGAAGTCATAGAATGGAGGTGTGTGAAATCATAGAATGGAGGTGTGGGAAGTCAGAGAATGGAGCTGTGTGAAGTCAGAATGGAGGTGTGCGAAGTCACAGAATGGAGGTGTGTGAAGTCATTTTATGGAGCTCTGTGAAGTCAGAATTCAGGTGTGTGAAGTCACAGAATGGAGGTGTGTGAAGTCATAGAATGGAGGTGTGTGAAGTCAGAACGGAGGTGTGTGAACACAGATTGGAGGTGTGGGAAGTCACAATGGAGGTGTGTGAAATTATAGAATGGAGGTGTGTGAAGTCACAGAATGGAGGGGTGTGAAGTCAAAGACTGGAGGTGTGTGAAGTCATAGTATGGATGTGTGTGAACTCATAGAATGGAGGTGTGTGAAGTCATAGAATGGAGGTGTGTGAAGTCACAGAATGAAGGTGCGTTAAGTCACAGAATGGAGGTTTGTGAACTCAGAATGGAGGTGTGTGAAGTCACAGAATGGAAGTGTGGGAAGTCATAGAATGGAGTTGTGTGAAGTCACAGAATGGAGGTGTGTGAATTAATAGAATGGAGGTGTGAGAAATCATAGAATGGAGGTGTGTAAAGTCACAGAATGGAGGTGTGTGAAGTCACAGAATGGAGGTGTGTGAAGTCACAGAATGGAGGTGTGTGAACTCAAAATGGAGGTGTGTGAAGACAAAGAATGGAGGTGTGTGAAGTCATAGAATGGAATTTTATGAAGTCACAGAATGCAGGTGTGTTAAGTCAAAGAATGGAAGTTTGTGAAGTCAAAATGGAGGTGTGTGAAGTCAGAGAATGGAGTTGTGTGAAGTCACAGAATGGAGGTGTGTGAACTCACAATGGAGGTGTGTGAAGTCAAAGAATGGAGGTGTGTGAAGTCATAGAATGGAATTGTATGAAGTCACAGAATGCAGGTGTGTTAAGTCGAAGAATGGAAGTGTGTGAAGTCATAGAATGTAGGTGTGTGAAGTCAGAATGGAGCTGTGTGAAGTCATAGAATGGAGGTGAGTGAAGTCAGAATGGCGGTGTGTGAACTCATAGAATGATGGTGTGTGAAGTCACAATGGAGGTGCGTGAAGTCATAGAATGGAGGTTTTTGAAGTCACAGAATGGAGGTGTGTGAAGTCATAGAATGGTGGTGTATGAAGTCAGATTGGAGGTGTGTGAAGTCATAGAATGGAGGTGTGTCAACTCAGAAAGGAGGTGTGTGAAGTCATAGAATGGAGGTGTGTGAAGTCATAGAATGGAGGGGTGTGAAATCATAGAATGGAGTTGTGTGAAGTCACAGAATTGAGGCCTGTGAAGTCAGAATGGAGGTGTGTGATGTCAGAATGGAGGTGTGTGAAGTCATAGAATGGAGGTGTGTGAATTCACAATGCATTTGTGTGAACTCATAGAATGGAGGTCTGTGAAGTCACAATGTAGGTGTGTGAAGTCACAGAATGGAGGTGTGTGAAGTCATAGAATGGAGGTGTGTGAAGTAATAGAATGGAGGTGTGTCAAGTCACAGATTGAAGGTGAGTGAAGTCACAGAATGGGGGTGTGTGAACTCAGAATGGAGGTGTGTGAAGTCAAAGAATGGAGGTGTGTGAAGTCATAGAATGGATGTTTCTGAAGTAAGAATGAAGGTGTGTGAAGTCATAGAATGGAGGTGTGTGAAGTCAAAATGGTGGTGTGTGAACTCATAGAATGGAGGTGTGTGAACTCATGGAATGGAGGTATGTGAAGTCATGGAATGGAGGTGTGTGAAGTCAAAGAATGGAGGTATGTGAATTGAAAAAATGGAGGTGAGTGAAGTCACAGAATGGAGGTGTGTGAAGTCACAGAATGGAGGTGTGTGAAGTGACAGAATGCAGGTGTGTGAACTCACAATGGAGGAGTGTGAAGTCACAGAAAGTAGGTGTGTGAAGTCATAGAATGGAAGTGTGTGAAGTCATAGAATGGAGGTGTGTGAAGTCAGAATCGAGGTGTGTGAAGTCACAGAATGGAATTTTGTGAAATCATAGAATGGAGGTTTGTGAAGTCATAGAATGGATGATTCTGAAGAAAAAATGAAGGTGTGTGAAGTCATAGAATGGAGGTGTGTGAAGTCACAAGGTAGGTGTGTGAACTCATGGAATGGTGCTGTGTAATCTCACAGAATGGAGGTGTGTGAACTCACAATGGAGGTGTGTGAAGTCAAAGAATGGAGGTGTGTGAAGTCATTGAATGGAATTGTATGAAGTCACAGAATGCAGGTGTGTTAAGTCAAAGAATGGAAGTGTGTGAAGTCAAAATGGAGGTGTGTGAAGTCACAGAATGGAGGTGTGTGAAGTCACAGAATGGAGGTGTGTGAACTCACAATGGAGGTGTGTGAAGTCAAAGAATGGAGGTGTGTGAAGTCATAGAATGGAATTGTATGAAGTCACAGAATGCAGGTGTGTTAAGTCAAAGAATGGAAGTGTGTGACGTCATAGAATGGAGGTGTGTGAAGTCAGAATGGATGTGTGTGACCTCAAAATGAAGGTGTGTGAGGTCACAGAACGGAGGTATGTGAAGTCATAGAATGGAGGTGTGTGAAGTCATAGAATGGATGATTCTGAAGTAATAATGATGGTGTGAGAAGTCATAGAATGGAGGTGTGTGAAGTCACAATGTAGGTGTGTGAACTCATAGAATGGTGGTGTGTAATCTCATAGAATGGAAGTGTGTGAAGTCATGGAATGGAGGTGTGTGAAGTCACAGAATGGAGGTGTGTGAAGTCATAGAATGGAGGTGTGTGAAGTCAGAATGGAGGTGTGTAAACTCATGGAATGGAGGTGTGTGAAGTCACAATGGAGGTGTGTGAAGTCATAGAATGGAGGTGTGTGAAGTCACAGAATGGAGGTGTGTGAAGTCATAGAATGGAGGTGTGTGAATTCACAATGCATTTGTGTGAACTCATAAAATGGTGGTCTGTGAAGTCACAATGGAGGTGTGTGAAGTCACAGAATGGAGGTGTGTGAAGTCATAGAATGGAGGTGTGTGAAGTCAGAATGGAGGTGTGTAAACTCATAGAATGGAGGTGTGTGAAGTCACAATGGAGGTGTGTGAAGTCATAGAATGGAGGTGTGCGAAGTCACAGAATGGAGGTGTGTGAAGTCATGGAATGGAGCTGTGTGAAGTCAGATTGGAGGTGTGTGAAGTCACAGAATGGAGGTGTGTGAACTCAGAATGGAGGTGTGTGAAGTCACAGAATGGAGGTGTGTGAAGTCATAGAATGGAGCTGTGTGAAGTCATAGAATGGAGGTGTGTGAAGTCATAGAATGGATGTTTGTTAAGTTAGAATGAAGGTGTGTTAAGTCATAGAATGGAGGTGTGTGAAGGCACAGAATGGAGGTGTGTGAAGTCATAGAATGGAGCTGTGTGAAGTCAGAATGGAGGTGTGTGAAGTCACAGAATGGTGGTGTGCGAACTCAGAATGGAGGTGTGTGAAGTCACAGAATGGAGGTGTGTTAAGTCACAGAACGGAGGTGTTTGAACTCAGAATCGAGGTGTGTGAAGTCACAGAATGGAGGTGTGTGAAGTCATAGAATGGAGGTGTGTGAAATCATAGAATGGAGGTGTGGGAAGTCAGAGAATGGAGCTGTGTGAAGTCAGAATGGAGGTGTGCGAAGTCACAGAATGGAGGTGTGTGAAGTCATTTTATGGAGCTCTGTGAAGTCAGAATTCAGGTGTGTGAAGTCACAGAATGGAGGTGTGTGAAGTCATAGAATGGAGGTGTGTGAAGTCAGAACGGAGGTGTGTGAACACAGATTGGAGGTGTGGGAAGTCACAATGGAGGTGTGTGAAATTATAGAATGGAGGTGTGTGAAGTCACAGAATGGAGGGGTGTGAAGTCAAAGACTGGAGGTGTGTGAAGTCATAGTATGGATGTGTGTGAACTCATAGAATGGAGGTGTGTGAAGTCATAGAATGGAGGTGCGTGAAGTCACAGAATGAAGGTGCGTTAAGTCACAGAATGGAGGTTTGTGAACTCAGAATGGAGGTGTGTGAAGTCACAGAATGGAAGTGTGGGAAGTCATAGAATGGAGTTGTGTGAAGTCACAGAATGGAGGTGTGTGAATTAATAGAATGGAGGTGTGAGAAATCATAGAATGGAGGTGTGTAAAGTCACAGAATGGAGGTGTGTGAAGTCACAGAATGGAGGTGTGTGAAGTCACAGAATGGAGGTGTGTGAACTCACAATGGAGGTGTGTGAAGACAAAGAATGGAGGTGTGTGAAGTCATAGAATGGAATTTTATGAAGTCACAGAATGCAGGTGTGTTAAGTCAAAGAATGGAAGTTTGTGAAGTCAAAATGGAGGTGTGTGAAGTCACAGAATGGAGGTGTGTGAAGTCACAGAATGGAGGTGTGTGAACTCACAATGGAGGTGTGTGAAGTCAAAGAATGGAGGTGTGTGAAGTCATAGAATGGAATTGTATGAAGTCACAGAATGCAGGTGTGTTAAGTCGAAGAATGGAAGTGTGTGAAGTCATAGAATGGAGGTGTGTGAAGTCAGAATGGAGCTGTGTGAAGTCATAGAATGGAGGTGAGTGAAGTCAGAATGGCGGTGTGTGAACTCATAGAATGATGGTGTGTGAAGTCACAATGGAGGTGTGTGAAGTCATAGAATGGAGGTTTTTGAAGTCACAGAATGGAGGTGTGTGAAGTCATAGAATGGAGGTGTGTGAAGTCAGATTGGAGGTGTGTGAAGTCATAGAATGGAGGTGTGTCAACTCAGAAAGGAGGTGTGTGAAGTCATAGAATGGAGGTGTGTGAAGTCATAGAATGGAGGGGTGTGAAATCATAGAATGGAGTTGTGTGAAGTCACAGAATTGAGGCCTGTGAAGTCAGAATGGAGGTGTGTGAAGTCAGAATGGAGGTGTGTGAAGTCATAGAATGGAGGTGTGTGAATTCACAATGCATTTGTGTGAACTCATAGAATGGAGGTCTGTGAAGTCACAATGTAGGTGTGTGAAGTCACAGAATGGAGGTGTGTGAAGTCATAGAATGGAGGTGTGTGAAGTAATAGAATGGAGGTGTGTCAAGTCACAGATTGAAGGTGAGTGAAGTCACAGAATAGGGGTGTGTGAACTCAGAATGGAGGTGTGTGAAGTCAAAGAATGGAGGTGTGTGAAGTCATAGAATGGATGTTTCTGAAGTAAGAATGAAGGTGTGTGAAGTCATAGAATGGAGGTGTGTGAAGTCAAAATGGTGGTGTGTAAACTCATAGAATGGAGGTGTGTGAACTCATGGAATGGAGGTATGTGAAGTCATGGAATGGAGGTGTGTGAAGTCAAAGAATGGAGGTATGTGAATTGAAAAAATGGAGGTGAGTGAAGTCACAGAATGGAGGTGTGTGAAGTCACAGAATGGAGGTGTGTGAAGTGACAGAATGCAGGTGTGTGAACTCACAATGGAGGAGTGTGAAGTCACAGAAAGTAGGTGTGTGAAGTCATAGAATGGATGTGTGTGAAGTCATAGAATGGAGGTGTGTGAAGTCAGAATCGAGGTGTGTGAAGTCACAGAATGGAATTTTGTGAAATCATAGAATGGAGGTTTGTGAAGTCATAGAATGGATGATTCTGAAGAATAAATGAAGGATGTGTTAAGTCATAGAATGGAGGTGTGTGAAGTCACAAGGTAGGTGTGTGAACTCATAGAATGGTGCTGTGTAATCTCATAGAATGGAGGTTTGTGAAGTCATGAAATGGAGGTGTGTGAAGTCACAGAATGGAGGTGTGTGAAGTCACAGAAAGGAGGTGTGTGAAGTCAAAATGGATGTGTGTGAAGTCACAGAATGGAGGTGTGTGAAGTCACATAATGGAGGTGTGTTAAGTCAAAATTGTGGAGTGTGAAGTCACAAATGGAGGTGTGAAGCAAGAGTTTAGCTCTGTGAAGTCATAGAATGGAGGTGTGTGAAGTCAGAATGGAGGTGTGTGAACTCAGAATGGAGGTGTGTGAAATCACAGAACGGAGATTTGCGAAGTCATAGAATGGAAGTGCGTAAAGTCATATAATGGATATTTCTGAAGTAAGAATGAAGGTTTGTGAAGTCATAGAATGGAGGTGTGTGAACTCATGCAATGGAGGTGTGTGAAGTGAACAATGGAGGTGTGTGAAGTCAAACAATAAAGGTGTATGAAGTCACAGAATGGATGTGTGTTACGTACCGGAGTGGAGGTGTGTGAACTCAGAATGGAGGTGTGTGAAGTCACAGAATGGAGGTGTGTAAAATCATAGAATG
Organism: Megascapheus bottae; assembly: GCA_024803745.1. Lineage (NCBI taxonomy): Eukaryota > Metazoa > Chordata > Mammalia > Rodentia > Geomyidae > Megascapheus > Megascapheus bottae. The sequence goes on from JANJXV010000344.1 coordinate 1,029,079, forward strand.
GACGTCTGTGAAGTCATAGAATGGAGGTGTGTGAAGTCATAAAATGGAGGTGTGTGAAGTCACAGAATGGAGGTGTGTGAAGTCACAGATTGGAGGTGTGTGAACCTAGAATGGGGTGCGTGAGGTCACAGAACGGAGGTTTGTGAAGTCATACAATGGAGGTGTGTGAAGTCATAGAATGGAACTTTCTGAAGTAAGAATGAAGGTGTGTGAAGTCATAGAATGGAGGTGTGTGAATTCAAAATGGAGGTGTGTGAACTCATAGAATGGAGGTGTGTGAACTCATAGAATGGAGGTGTGTGAACTCATGGACTGGAGGTGTGTGAAGTCAAAGAATCGAGCTGTGTGAAGTCAAACAATAGAGGAGTGTGAAGTCACAGAATACAGGTGTGTGAAGTCACAAAATGGAGGTGTGTGAAGACAAAACGGAGGCGTGTGAAATCACAGAATGGAGGTGTGTGAAGTCACAGAATGGAGGTGTGTGAAGACAAAAATGTGGTGTGTGAAGTCACAAATGGAGGTGTGTGAAGTCACAGAGTGGAGGTGTGTGAAGTCAAAATGGAGATGTGTGAAGTCATCGAATGGAGGTATGTGAAGTCATGGAATTGAGGTGTGTGAAGTCACAGAATGGAGGATTGTGAATTCAGAATGGTGGTGTTCGAAGTCATAGAATGGTGGTGTGTGAAGTCCGACTGTAGGTGTGTGAAGTCATAGAATGGAGTGGTGTGAAGTCAGAATGGAGGTGTGTGAACTCAAAGAATAGAGGTGTGTGAAGTCACAATGGAGGTGTGTGAAGTCAGAGAATGGTGGTGTGTGAAGTCACAGAATGGAGGTGTGGAAGTCATAGAATGGAGGTGTGTGAAGTCACAGAATTGAGGTGTTTGAAGTCATATATTGGAGGTGTGTGAAGTCATAGAATGGAGGTGTGTGAAATCATAGAATGGAGGTGTGTGAAGTCACAGAATGGAGGTGTGTGAAGTCAGAATGGAGGTGTGTGAAGTCATAGAATTAAGGTGTGTGAAGTCAGAATGGAGGTATGTGAACTCAAAGAATGGAGGTGTGTGAAATCACAATCGAGGTGTGTGAAGTCATAAAATGGAGGTGTGTGAAGTCACAGAATGGAGGTGTGTGAAGTCATAGAATGGGGCTGGGTGAAGTCAGAATGGAGGTGTGTGAAGTCACAGAATGGAGGTGTGTAAAGTCATAGAATTGAGGTGTGTGAAGTCATAGAATGGAGGTGTGTTAAGTCAAAATGGAGGTGTGTGAAGTCACAGAATTGAGGTGTGTGAAGTCACACAATGGAGGTGTGTGAAGTCACAGAATGGAGGTGGGCGAAGTCATAGAATGGATGCTTCTGAAGTAAAAATGAAGGTGTGTGAAGTCATAGAATGGAGGTGTGTGAAGTCACAGAATGGAGGTGTGTGAAGTCATACAATTGAGATGTGTAAAGTCAGAATGGAGGTGTTTGAAGTCACAGAATGGAGGTGTGTGAACTCAGAATTGAGGTGTGTGAAGTCATAGAATAGAGCTGTGTGAAGTCATAGAATGGAGGTGTGTGAAGTCAGAATGGAGGTGTGTAAACTCATAGAATGGAGGTGTGTGAAGTCACAATGGAGGTGTGTGAAGTCATAGAATGGAGGTGTGTGAAGTCACAGAATGGAGGTGTGTGAAGTCATGGAATGGAGCTGTGTGAAGTCAGATTGGAGGTGTGTGAAGTCACAGAATGGAGGTGTGTGAACTCAGAATGGAGGTGTGTGAAGTCACAGAATGGAGGTGTGTGAAGTCATAGAATGGAGCTGTGTGAAGTCATAGAATGGAAGTGTGTGAAGTCATAGAATGGATGTTTGTTAAGTAAGAATGAAGGTGTGTTAAGTCATAGAATGGAGGTGTGTGAAGGCACAGAATGGAGGTGTGTGAAGTCATAGAATGGAGCTGTGTGAAGTCAGAATGGAGGTGTGTGAAGTCACAGAATGGTGGTGTGCGAACTCAGAATGGAGGTGTGTGAAGTCACAGAATGGAGGTGTGTTAAGTCACAGAACGGAGGTGTTTGAACTCAGAATCGAGGTGTGTGAAGTCACAGAATGGAGGTGTGTGAAGTCATAGAATGGAGGTGTGTGAAATCATAGAATGGAGGTGTGGGAAGTCAGAGAATGGAGCTGTGTGAAGTCAGAATGGAGGTGTGCGAAGTCACTGAATGGAGGTGTGTGAAGTCATTTTATGGAGCTCTGTGAAGTCAGAATTCAGGTGTGTGAAGTCACAGAATGGAGGTGTGTGAAGTCATAGAATGGAGGTGTGTGAAGTCAGAACGGAGGTGTGTGAACACAGATTGGAGGTGTGGGAAGTCACAATGGAGGTGTGTGAAATTATAGAATGGAGGTGTGTGAAGTCACAGAATGGAGGGGTGTGAAGTCAAAGACTGGAGGTGTGTGAAGTCATAGTATGGATGTGTGTGAACTCATAGAATGGAGGTGTGTGAAGTCATAGAATGGAGGTGCGTGAAGTCACAGAATGAAGGTGCGTTAAGTCACAGAATGGAGGTTTGTGAACTCAGAATGGAGGTGTGTGAAGTCACAGAATGGAAGTGTGGGAAGTCATAGAATGGAGTTGTGTGAAGTCACAGAATGGAGGTGTGTGAATTAATAGAATGGAGGTGTGAGAAATCATAGAATGGAGGTGTGTAAAGTCACAGAATGGAGGTGTGTGAAGTCACAGAATGGAGGTGTGTGAAGTCACAGAATGGAGGTGTGTGAACTCACAATGGAGGTGTGTGAAGACAAAGAATGGAGGTGTGTGAAGTCATAGAATGGAATTTTATGAAGTCACAGAATGCAGGTGTGTTAAGTCAAAGAATGGAAGTTTGTGAAGTCAAAATGGAGGTGTGTGAAGTCACAGAATGGAGGTGTGTGAAGTCACAGAATGGAGGTGTGTGAACTCACAATGGAGGTGTGTGAAGTCAAAGAATGGAGGTGTGTGAAGTCATAGAATGGAATTGTATGAAGTCACAGAATGCAGGTGTGTTAAGTCGAAGAATGGAAGTGTGTGAAGTCATAGAATGGAGGTGTGTGAAGTCAGAATGGAGCTGTGTGAAGTCATAGAATGGAGGTGAGTGAAGTCAGAATGGCGGTGTGTGAACTCATAGAATGATGGTGTGTGAAGTCACAATGGAGGTGTGTGAAGTCATAGAATGGAGGTTTTTGAAGTCACAGAATGGAGGTGTGTGAAGTCATAGAATGGAGGTGTGTGAAGTCAGATTGGAGGTGTGTGAAGTCATAGAATGGAGGTGTGTCAACTCAGAAAGGAGGTGTGTGAAGTCATAGAATGGAGGTGTGTGAAGTCATAGAATGGAGGGGTGTGAAATCATAGAATGGAGTTGTGTGAAGTCACAGAATTGAGGCCTGTGAAGTCAGAATGGAGGTGTGTGAAGTCAGAATGGAGGTGTGTGAAGTCATAGAATGGAGGTGTGTGAATTCACAATGCATTTGTGTGAACTCATAGAATGGAGGTCTGTGAAGTCACAATGTAGGTGTGTGAAGTCACAGAATGGAGGTGTGTGAAGTCATAGAATGGAGGTGTGTGAAGTAATAGAATGGAGGTGTGTCAAGTCACAGATTGAAGGTGAGTGAAGTCACAGAATAGGGGTGTGTGAACTCAGAATGGAGGTGTGTGAAGTCAAAGAATGGAGGTGTGTGAAGTCATAGAATGGATGTTTCTGAAGTAAGAATGAAGGTGTGTGAAGTCATAGAATGGAGGTGTGTGAAGTCAAAATGGTGGTGTGTAAACTCATAGAATGGAGGTGTGTGAACTCATGGAATGGAGGTATGTGAAGTCATGGAATGGAGGTGTGTGAAGTCAAAGAATGGAGGTATGTGAATTGAAAAAATGGAGGTGAGTGAAGTCACAGAATGGAGGTGTGTGAAGTCACAGAATGGAGGTGTGTGAAGTGACAGAATGCAGGTGTGTGAACTCACAATGGAGGAGTGTGAAGTCACAGAAAGTAGGTGTGTGAAGTCATAGAATGGATGTGTGTGAAGTCATAGAATGGAGGTGTGTGAAGTCAGAATCGAGGTGTGTGAAGTCACAGAATGGAATTTTGTGAAATCATAGAATGGAGGTTTGTGAAGTCATAGAATGGATGATTCTGAAGAAAAAATGAAGGTGTGTGAAGTCATAGAATGGAGGTGTGTGAAGTCACAAGGTAGGTGTGTGAACTCATAGAATGGTGCTGTGTAATCTCATAGAATGGAGGTTTGTGAAGTCATGAAATGGAGGTGTGTGAAGTCACAGAATGGAGGTGTGTGAAGTCACAGAAAGGAGGTGTGTGAAGTCAAAATGGATGTGTGTGAAGTCACAGAATGGAGGTGTGTGAAGTCACATAATGGAGGTGTGTTAAGTCAAAATTGTGGAGTGTGAAGTCACAAATGGAGGTGTGAAGCAAGAGTTTAGCTCTGTGAAGTCATAGAATGGAGGTGTGTGAAGTCAGAATGGAGGTGTGTGAACTCAGAATGGAGGTGTGTGAAATCACAGAACGGAGATTTGCGAAGTCATAGAATGGAAGTGCGTAAAGTCATATAATGGATATTTCTGAAGTAAGAATGAAGGTTTGTGAAGTCATAGAATGGAGGTGTGTGAACTCATGCAATGGAGGTGTGTGAAGTGAACAATGGAGGTGTGTGAAGTCAAACAATAAAGGTGTATGAAGTCACAGAATGGATGTGTGTTACGTACCGGAGTGGAGGTGTGTGAACTCAGAATGGAGGTGTGTGAAGTCACAGAATGGAGGTGTGTAAAATCATAGAATGGACGTCTGTGAAGTCATAGAATGGAGGTGTGTGAAGTCATAAAATGGAGGTGTGTGAAGTCACAGAATGGAGGTGTGTGAAGTCACAGATTGGAGGTGTGTGAACCTAGAATGGGGTGCGTGAGGTCACAGAACGGAGGTTTGTGAAGTCATACAATGGAGGTGTGTGAAGTCATAGAATGGAACTTTCTGAAGTAAGAATGAAGGTGTGTGAAGTCATAGAATGGAGGTGTGTGATTTCAAAATGGAGGTGTGTGAACTCATAGAATGGAGGTGTGTGAACTCATAGAATGGAGGTGTGTGAACTCATGGACTGGAGGTGTGTGAAGTCAAAGAATCGAGCTGTGTGAAGTCAAACAATAGAGGAGTGTGAAGTCACAGAATACAGGTGTGTGAAGTCACAAAATGGAGGTGTGTGAAGACAAAACGGAGGCGTGTGAAATCACAGAATGGAGGTGTGTGAAGTCACAGAATGGAGGTGTGTGAAGACAAAAATGTGGTGTGTGAAGTCACAAATGGAGGTGTGTGAAGTCACAGAGTGGAGGTGTGTGAAGTCAAAATGGAGATGTGTGAAGTCATCGAATGGAGGTATGTGAAGTCATGGAATTGAGGTGTGTGAAGTCACAGAATGGAGGATTGTGAATTCAGAATGGTGGTGTTCGAAGTCATAGAATGGTGGTGTGTGAAGTCCGACTGTAGGTGTGTGAAGTCATAGAATGGAGTGGTGTGAAGTCAGAATGGAGGTGTGTGAACTCAAAGAATAGAGGTGTGTGAAGTCACAATGGAGGTGTGTGAAGTCAGAGAATGGTGGTGTGTGAAGTCACAGAATGGAGGTGTGGAAGTCATAGAATGGAGGTGTGTGAAGTCACAGAATTGAGGTGTTTGAAGTCATATATTGGAGGTGTGTGAAGTCATAGAATGGAGGTGTGTGAAATCATAGAATGGAGGTGTGTGAAGTCACAGAATGGAGGTGTGTGAAGTCAGAATGGAGGTGTGTGAAGTCATAGAATTAAGGTGTGTGAAGTCAGAATGGAGGTATGTGAACTCAAAGAATGGAGGTGTGTGAAATCACAATCGAGGTGTGTGAAGTCATAAAATGGAGGTGTGTGAAGTCACAGAATGGAGGTGTGTGAAGTCATAGAATGGGGCTGGGTGAAGTCAGAATGGAGGTGTGTGAAGTCACAGAATGGAGGTGTGTAAAGTCATAGAATTGAGGTGTGTGAAGTCATAGAATGGAGGTGTGTTAAGTCAAAATGGAGGTGTGTGAAGTCACAGAATTGAGGTGTGTGAAGTCACACAATGGAGGTGTGTGAAGTCACAGAATGGAGGTGGGCGAAGTCATAGAATGGATGCTTCTGAAGTAAAAATGAAGGTGTGTGAAGTCATAGAATGGAGGTGTGTGAAGTCACAGAATGGAGGTGTGTGAAGTCATACAATTGAGATGTGTAAAGTCAGAATGGAGGTGTTTGAAGTCACAGAATGGAGGTGTGTGAACTCAGAATTGAGGTGTGTGAAGTCATAGAATAGAGCTGTGTGAAGTCATAGAATGGAGGTGTGTGAAGTCAGAATGGAGGTGTGTAAACTCATAGAATGGAGGTGTGTGAAGTCACAATGGAGGTGTGTGAAGTCATAGAATGGAGGTGTGTGAAGTCACAGAATGGAGGTGTGTGAAGTCATGGAATGGAGCTGTGTGAAGTCAGATTGGAGGTGTGTGAAGTCACAGAATGGAGGTGTGTGAACTCAGAATGGAGGTGTGTGAAGTCACAGAATGGAGGTGTGTGAAGTCATAGAATGGAGCTGTGTGAAGTCATAGAATGGAAGTGTGTGAAGTCATAGAATGGATGTTTGTTAAGTAAGAATGAAGGTGTGTTAAGTCATAGAATGGAGGTGTGTGAAGGCACAGAATGGAGGTGTGTGAAGTCATAGAATGGAGCTGTGTGAAGTCAGAATGGAGGTGTGTGAAGTCACAGAATGGTGGTGTGCGAACTCAGAATGGAGGTGTGTGAAGTCACAGAATGGAGGTGTGTTAAGTCACAGAACGGAGGTGTTTGAACTCAGAATCGAGGTGTGTGAAGTCACAGAATGGAGGTGTGTGAAGTCATAGAATGGAGGTGTGTGAAATCATAGAATGGAGGTGTGGGAAGTCAGAGAATGGAGCTGTGTGAAGTCAGAATGGAGGTGTGCGAAGTCACTGAATGGAGGTGTGTGAAGTCATTTTATGGAGCTCTGTGAAGTCAGAATTCAGGTGTGTGAAGTCACAGAATGGAGGTGTGTGAAGTCATAGAATGGAGGTGTGTGAAGTCAGAACGGAGGTGTGTGAACACAGATTGGAGGTGTGGGAAGTCACAATGGAGGTGTGTGAAATTATAGAATGGAGGTGTGTGAAGTCACAGAATGGAGGGGTGTGAAGTCAAAGACTGGAGGTGTGTGAAGTCATAGTATGGATGTGTGTGAACTCATAGAATGGAGGTGTGTGAAGCCATAGAATGGAGGTGTGTGAAGTCACAGAATGAAGGTGCGTTAAGTCACAGAATGGAGGTTTGTGAACTCAGAATGGAGGTGTGTGAAGTCACAGAATGGAAGTGTGGGAAGTCATAGAATGGAGTTGTGTGAAGTCACAGAATGGAGGTGTGTGAATTAATAGAATGGAGGTGTGAGAAATCATAGAATGGAGGTGTGTAAAGTCACAGAATGGAGGTGTGTGAAGTCACAGAATGGAGGTGTGTGAAGTCACAGAATGGAGGTGTGTGAACTCACAATGGAGGTGTGTGAAGACAAAGAATGGAGGTGTGTGAAGACATAGAATGGAATTTTATGAAGTCACAGAATGCAGGTGTGTTAAGTCAAAGAATGGAAGTTTGTGAAGTCAAAATGTAGGTGTGTGAAGTCACAGATTGGAGTTGTGTGAAGTCACAGAATGGAGGTGTGTGAACTCACAATGGAGGTGTGTGAAGTCAAAGAATGGAGGTGTGTGAAGTCATAGAATGGAATTGTATGAAGTCACAGAATGCAGGTGTGTTAAGTCGAAGAATGGAAGTGTGTGAAGTCATAGAATGGAGGTGTGTGAAGTCAGAATGGAGCTCTGTGAAGTCATAGAATGGAGGTGAGTGAAGTCAGAATGGCGGTGTGTGAACTCATAGAATGATGGTGTGTGAAGTCACAATGGAGGTGTGTGAAGTCATAGAATGGAGGTTTTTGAAGTCACAGAATGGAGGTGTGTGAAGTCATAGAATGGAGGTGTGTGAAGTCAGATTGGAGGTGTGTGAAGTCATAGAATGGAGGTGTGTCAACTCAGAAAGGAGGTGTGTGAAGTCATAGAATGGAGGTGTGTGAAGTCATAGAATGGAGGGGTGTGAAATCATAGAATGGAGTTGTGTGAAGTCACAGAAATGAGGCCTGTGAAGTCAGAATGGAGGTGTGTGAAGTCAGAATGGAGGTGTGTGAAGTCATAGAATGGAGGTGTGTGAATTCACAATGCATTTGTGTGAACTCATAGAATGGAGGTCTGTGAAGTCACAATGTAGGTGTGTGAAGTCACAGAATGGAGGTGTGTGAAGTAATAGAATGGAGGTGTGTGAAGTAATAGAATGGAGGTGTGTCAAGTCACAGATTGAAGGTGAGTGAAGTCACAGAATGGGGGTGTGTGAACTCAGAATGGAGGTGTGTGAAGTCAAAGAATGGAGGTGTGTGAAGTCATAGAATGGATGTTTCTGAAGTAAGAATGAAGGTGTGTGAAGTCATAAAATGGAGGTGTGTGAAGTCAAAATGGTGGTGTGTGAACTCATAGAATGGAGGTGTGTGAACTCATGGAATGGAGGTATGTGAAGTCATGGAATGGAGGTGTGTGAAGTCAAAGAATGGAGGTATGTGAATTGAAAAAATGGAGGTGAGTGAAGTCACAGAATGGAGGTGTGTGAAGTCACAGAATGGAGGTGTGTGAACTCACAATGGAGGAGTGTGAAGTCACAGAAAGTAGGTGTGTGAAGTCATAGAATGGAAGTGTGTGAAGTCATAGAATGGAGGTGTGTGAAGTCAGAATCGAGGTGTGTGAAGTCACAGAATGGAATTTTGTGAAAACATAGAATGGAGGTTTGTGAAGTCATAGAATGGATGATTCTGAAGAAAAAATGAAGGTGTGTGAAGTCATAGAATGGAGGTGTGTGAAGTCACAAGGTAGGTGTGTGAACTCATAGAATGGTGCTGTGTAATCTCATAGAATGGAGGTTTGTGAAGTCATGGAATGGAGGTGTGTGAAGTCACAGAATGGAGGTGTGTGAAGTCACAGAAAGGAGGTGTGTGAAGTCAAAATGGATGTGTGTGAAGTCACAGAATGGAGGTGTGTGAAGTCACATAATGGAGGTGTGTTAAGTCAAAATTGTGGATTGTGAAGTCACAAATGGAGGTGTGAAGCAAGATTTTAGCTCTGTGAAGTCATAGAATGGAGGTGTGTGAAGTCAGAATGGAGGTGTGTGAACTCAGAATGGAGGTGTGTGAAATCACAGAACGGAGATTTGCGAAGTCATAGAATGGAAGTGCGTAAAGTCATATAATGTATATTTCTGAAGTAAGAATGAAGGTTTGTGAAGTCATAGAATGGAGGTGTGTGAACTCATGCAATGGAGGTGTGTGAAGTGAACAATGGAGGTGTGTGAAGTCAAACAATAAAGGTGTGTGAAGTCACAGAATGGATGTGTGTTACGTACCGGAGTGGAGGTGTGTGAACTCAGAATGGAGGTGTGTGAAGTCACAGAATGGAGGTGTGTAAAATCATAGAATGGACGTCTGTGAAGTCATAGAATGGAGGTGTGTGAAGTCATAAAATGGAGGTGTGTGAAGTCACAGAATGGAGGTGTGTGAAGTCACAGATTGGAGGTGTGTGAACCTAGAATGGGGTGCGTGAGGTCACAGAACGGAGGTTTGTGAAGTCATACAATGGAGGTGTGTGAAGTCATAGAATGGAACTTTCTGAAGTAAGAATGAAGGTGTGTGAAGTCATAGAATGGAGGTGTGTGAAGTCAAAATGGAGGTGTGTGAACTCATAGAATGGAGGTGTGTGAACTCATAGAATGGAGGTGTGTGAACTCATGGACTGGAGGTGTGTGAAGTCAAAGAATCGAGCTGTGTGAAGTCAAACAATAGAGGAGTGTGAAGTCACAGAATACAGGTGTGTGAAGTCACAAAATGGAGGTGTGTGAAGACAAAACGGAGGCGTGTGAAATCACAGAATGGAGGTGTGTGAAGTCACAGAATGGAGGTGTGTGAAGACAAAAATGTGGTGTGTGAAGTCACAAATGGAGGTGTGTGAAGTCACAGAGTGGAGGTGTGTGAAGTCAAATTGGAGATGTGTGAAGTCATCGAATGGAGGTATGTGAAGTCATGGAATTGAGGTGTGTGAAGTCACAGAATGGAGGATTGTGAATTCAGAATGGTGGTGTTCGAAGTCATAGAATGGTGGTGTGTGAAGTCCGAATGTAGGTGTGTGAAGTCATAGAATGGAGTGGTGTGAAGTCAGAATGGAGGTGTGTGAACTCAAAGAATAGAGGTGTGTGAAGTCACAATGGAGGTGTGTGAAGTCAGAGAATGGTGGTGTGTGAAGTCACAGAATGGAGGTGTGGAAGTCATAGAATGGAGGTGTGTGAAGTCACAGAATTGAGGTGTTTGAAGTCATATATTGGAGGTGTGTGAAGTCATAGAATGGAGGTGTGTGAAATCATAGAATGGAGGTGTGTGAAGTCACAGAATGGAGGTGTGTGAAGTCAGAATGGAGGTGTGTGAAGTCATAGAATTAAGGTGTGTGAAGTCAGAATGGAGGTATGTGAACTCAAAGAATGGAGGTGTGTGAAATCACAATCGAGGTGTGTGAAGTCATAAAATGGAGGTGTGTGAAGTCACAGAATGGAGGTGTGTGAAGTCATAGAATGGGGCTGGGTGAAGTCAGAATGGAGGTGTGTGAAGTCACAGAATGGAGGTGTGTAAAGTCATAGAATTGAGGTGTGTGAAGTCATAGAATGGAGGTGTGTTAAGTCAAAATGGAGGTGTGTGAAGTCACAGAATTGAGGTGTGTGAAGTCACACAATGGAGGTGTGTGAAGTCACAGAATGGAGGTGGGCGAAGTAATTGAATGGATGCTTCTGAAGTAAAAATGAAGGTGTGTGAAGTCATAGAATGGAGGTGTGTGAAGTCACAGAATGGAGGTGTGTGAAGTCATACAATGGAGATGTGTAAAGTCAGAATGGAGGTGTTTGAAGTCACAGAATGGAGGTGTGTGAACTCAGAATTGAGGTGTGTGAAGTCATAGAATAGAGCTGTGTGAAGTCATAGAATGGAGGTGTGTGAAGTCAGCATGGAGGTGTGTGAAGTCAAGAAATGAGGTGTGTGAAGTCAAAATGGAGGTGTGTGAAGTCAGAATGGAGGTGTGTTGAGTCACAGAATGGAGGTATGTGAACTCAGAATGGAGGTGTGTGAAGTCACAGAATGGAGGTGTGTGAAATGATAGCATGGAGGTATGTGAAATCATAGAATGGAAGTGTGTGAAGTCATAGAATGTAGATGTGGGAAGTCATAGAATGGAGGTGTATGGAGGTGTGTGAAGTCACCGAAGGGAGGAGTGTGAAGTCACATAATGGAGGTGAGTGAAGTCAAAATGGAGGTGTGTGACGTCATAAAATGGAGGTGTGTGAAATCATAGAATGGAGGTTTGTGAAATCACAGAATGGAGGTGTGTGAAGTCAGAGAATGGAGGTTTGAGAAGTCATAGAATGGAGGTATGTAAAGTCAAATTGGAGGTGTGTGAAGTCATAGAATGGAGGTGGGTGAAGTCATAGAATGGACGTTTGTGAAGGCAGAGAACTGAGGTGTGTGAAGTCACAGAATTGACGGGTATGAAGTCATAGAATGGAGGTGTGTGAAGTCACAGAATTCAGGTGTTTGTAGTCATATATTGGAGATGTGTGAAGTCATAGAATGGAGGTGTGTGAAGTCACAGAATGGAGGTGTGTGAAGTCATAGAAGGGAGGTGTGTGAAGTCATAGAACGGATGTGTGTGAAGTCACAGAATGGAGGTGTGGGAAGTAACAGAATGGAGGTGTGTGAAGTCAAAGAATGGATGTGTGTGAACTCAGAATGGAGGTGTGTAAAGTCACAGAATGTAGGTGTGTGAAGTCATAGAATGGATGTGTGTGAATTCAAAGAATGGAGGTGTGTGAAGTCACAGAATGGAGGTGTGTGAAGTCACAGATTGGAGGTGTGTGAACTTAGAATGGAGGTGTTTGACGTCACAGAATGGAGGTGTGGGAAGTCATAGAATGGAAGTGTGTGAAGTCATAGAATGGAGGTGTGCGAAGTCACAGAATGGAGGTTTGTGAAGTCATAGAATGGAGGTGTGTGAGTCACAGAATGCAGGTGTGTGAAGTCATAGAATGGAGGTGTGTGAAGTCAGAATGTAGCTGTGTGAAGACATAGAATGGAGGTGCGTGAAGTCAGAATGGAGGTGTGTGATCTCATAGAATGGAGGTGTGTGAAGTCACAGAATGGAGGTGTGTGAAGTCATATTGGAGTTGTGTGAAGTCATATAATGGAGGTGTGTCAACTCAGAAAGGAGGTGTGTGAAGTCATAGAATGGAGGTGTGTGAAATCATAGAATGGAGTTGTGTGAAACCATAGAATGGAGGTGTGTGAATTCACAGAATTTAGGTTTGTGAAGTCAGAATGGAGGTGTGTGAGGTCAGAATGGAGGTGAGTGAAGTCATACAATGGAGGTGTGTGAACTCATAGAATGGAGATGTGTGATGTCACAGTGTAGGTGTGTGAAGTCATAGAATGGAGGTGTGTGAAGTCATAGAATGGAGGTGTGTGATGTCACAGAATGGAGGTGTGTGAAGTCATAGAATGGAGGTGTGTGAAGTCACAGAATGGAGGTGTGTGAAATCATAGAATGGAGGTGTGTGAAGTCACAGAATGGAGGTGTGTGAACTCATAGAATGGAGGTGTGTGAAGTCACAGAATTCAGGTTTGTGAAGTCAGAATGGAGGTGTGTAGTCATAGATTTGAGGTGGGTGAAGTCATAAAAAGGAGGTGTGGGAAATCATAGAGTGGAGGAGTGTGAAGTCATAGAGTGCAGGTGAGTGAAGTCACAGATTCGATGTCTATGAAGTCATAGAATGGAGGTGTGTGATGTCAAAATGGAGGTGTGCGAAGTCATAGAATAGAGGTGTGTGAAGTCAGAATTGAGGTGTGTGAAGTCATAGATGGAGTTGTGTGAAGTCATAGTATGGAGGTGTGTGAAATAATAGAATGAACTTTTGTGAAGTCACAGAATGGAGCTGTGTGAATTCAGAATGGAGGTGTGTGAAGTCATAGAATGGAGGTGTGTGAAGTCAGAATGGAGATGTGTGAACTCATAGAATGGAGGTGTGTGTCGTCACAATGTAAGTGTGTGAAGTCATAGAATGGAGGTGTGTGAAGTCACAGAATGGAGGTGTGTGAAGTCATAGAATGGAGTTTTGTGAAGTCATAGAATGGAGCTGTGTGAAGTCAGAATGGAGGTGTGTGAAGTCACAGAACGGAGGTGTGTCAACTCAGAATTTAGGTGTGTGAAGTCAAAGAATGGAGGTGTGCGGAGTCATAGAAGGGAGGTGTGAAGTCATAGAATGGAGGTGTGTGAAGACAGAATGGAGGTGTGTGAAGTCATAGAATTGAGGTGTGTGAACACAGAATGGAGGTGTGTGAAGTCAAAGAATGGAGGCGTGTGAAGTCATAGTATGGAGGTGTGTGAAGTCATAGAATGTATGTTTGTGAAGTAAGAATGAAGGTGTGTGAAGTCACAGAATTGAGGTGTGTGACGTCACAGAATGGAGGTGTGTGAAGTCATAGAATGGAGGTGTATGAAGTCAGAATGGAGGTGTGTGAAGTCACCGAATGCAGGTTTGTGAACTCAGAATGGAGGTGTGTGAAGTCACAGAATGAAGGTTTGCGAAGTCACAAATGGAGTTGTGGGAAGTCATCAAATGGATGTTTCTGAATTAAGAATGAAGGTGGTTGAAGTCATAGAATGGAGGTGTGTGAAGACAAAATTGTGGTGTGTGAACTCATAGAATGGATGTGTGTGAACTCAACGAATGGAGGTGTGTGAAGTCGTGGAATGGAGGTGTGTGAAGTCAAAGAATGGAGGTGTGTGAAGTCAAACAATAGTGGTGTGTGAAGTCACAGAATGGAGGTGAGTGAAGTCATAGAATGGAGGTGTGTGAACTCATAGAATGGAGGTGTGTGAAGTGACAATGTAGGTGTGTCAAGTCATAGAATGGAGGTGTGTGAAGTCATGGAATGGGGGTGTGTGAAGTCACAGTATGGAGGTGTGTGAAGTCATAGAATGGAGGTGTGTGAAGTCACAGAATGGAGGTGTGTGAAATCATAGAATGGAGGTGTGTGAAGTCACAGAATGGAGGTGTGTGAAGTCAGAATGGAGGTGTGTGAAGTCATAGAATGGAGGTGTGTGAAGTCAGAATGGAGGTGTGAAATCATAGAATGGGGGTGGGTGAAGTCATAGAAATTAGGTGTGGGAAGTCATAGAATGGAGAAGTGTGAAGTGATAGAATGGAGGTGAGTGAAGTCACAGGTTCGAGGTCTGTGAAGTCACAGAATGGAGGTGTGTGAAGTCAGAATGTAGGTATGCGAAGTGATAGAATAGAGGTTTGTGAAGTCAGAATGGAGGTGTGTGAAGTCATAGAATGGAGGTGTGTGAACTCATAGAATGGAGGTGTGACATCACAATGGAAGTGTGTGAAGTCATAGAATGGAGGTGTGTGAAGTCACAGAATGGAAGTGTGTGAAGTCATACAATGGAAGTGTGAAGTCAGAATGGAGGTGTGTGAAGTCACAGAATGGAGGTGTGTGAACTCAGAATGGAGGTGTGTGAAGTCATAGATGGAGGTGTGTGATGTCATAGTATGGAGATCTGTGAAATCATAGAATGGAGTTTTGTGAAGTCACAGAATGGAGCTGTGTCAGTCAGAATTGAGGTGTGTGAAGTCATAGAATGCAGATGTGTGAAGTCATAGAATGGAGGATTGTGAGGTCACCAAAGGGAGGTTTGTGAAGTCATAGAATGGAGGTATGTGAAGTCAAATTGGAAGGGTGTGAAGTCGGAGAATGTAGGTTTGTGAACTCATATAATGGATGTGGGTGAAGTCATAGAATGGAGGGGTATGAAGTCATAGATTGAAGGTGTGTGAAGTCAGAGAATTGAGGTGTTTGAAGTCATATATTGGAGGTGTGTGAAGTCAAAAAATGGAGGTGTGTGAACTCAGAAAGGAGGTGTGTGAAGTCACTGAATGGAAGTGTGTGAGGTAATAGAATGGAAGTGTGTGAAGTCATAGAATGGACGTGTGTGAAGTCAGATTGGAGGTGTGTGAAGTGACCGAATGGAGTTGTGTGAACTCAGAATGGAGGTAGGTGAAGCCACAGAATTGAGGTTTGCGAAGTCATAGAATGGAGGTGTGTGAAGACAAAATTGTGGTGTGGGAACTCATAGAATGGATGTGTGTGAACTCATAGAACGGACATGTGTGAATTCGTGGAATGGAGGTGTGCGAAGTCAAAGAATGGAGGTGTGTGATGTCAAACAATGGTGGTGTGTGAAGTCACAGAACGGAGGTGTGTGATATCACAGGATGGAAGTGTGTGAAGTCAAAATGGAGTTGTGTGAAGTCACAGAATGGAGGTGTGTGAAGTCACAGAATGTAGGTGTGTGAAGTCAAAATGGAGGTGTGTGAAGTCAAAGAATGGAGGTGTGTTACCTCATAGAATGGAGGTGTGTGAAGTCATGGAATGGAGGTTTGTGAAGTCAATCATTGGAAGTGTGTGAAGTTACAGAAAGGAGATGTGTGAAGTCATATAATGGAGGAGTGTAAAGTCAGAATGGAGATTTGTGAAGTCATAGAATGGAGGTGTGTGAAGTCATAGAATGTGGGTGTATGAAGTCATAGAATGGAGGTGTATGAAGTCATAGAATGGAGGTGTGTGAAGTCACAAAATTTAGGTGTGTGAAGTCAGTATGGAGGTGTGTGAGGTCAGAATGGAGATGTGTGAAGTCATAGAATGGAGGTGTGTGAAGTCACAATGCAGGTGTGTGAACTCATAGAATGGAGGTGTGTGAAGTCACAATGCAGGTGTGTGAACTCATAGAATGGAGGTGTGTCAGCTCATAAAGTAGGTCTGTGAAGTCATAGAATGGAGGTGTGTGAAGTCATAGAATGGAGGTGTGTGAAATCATAGAATGGAGGTGTGTGAAGTCACAGAATTTAGGTGTGTGAAGTCAGTATGGAGGTGTGTGAGGTCAGAATGGAGATGTGTGAAGTCATAGAATGGAGGTGTGTGAAGTCACAGTATGAAGTCATAGAATGAACGTGTGTGAAGTCAGAGAATTGAGGTGTTTGAGGTCATATATTGGAGGTGTGTGAAGTCAAAAAATGGAGGTGTGTGAACTCAGAAAGGAGGTGTGTGAAGTCAGAACGGAGGTGTGTGAACACAGATTGGAGGTGTGGGAAGTCACAATGGGCGTGTGTGAAATTATAGAATGGAGGTGTGTGAAGTCACAGAATGGAGGGGTGTGAAGTCAAAGACTGGAGGTGTGTGAAGTCATAGTATGGAGGTGTGTGAACTCATAGAATGGAGGTGTGTGAAGTCATAGAATGTAGGTGTGTGAAGTCACAGAATGAAGGTGCGTTAAGTCACAGAATGGAGGTTTGTGAACTCAGAATGGAGGTGTGTGAAGTCACAGAATGGAGGTGTGGGAAGTCATAGAATGGAGTTGTGTGAAGTCACAGAATGGAGGTGTGTGAATTAATAGAATGGAGGTGTGAGAAATCATAGAATGGAGGTGTGTAAAGTCACAGAATGGAGGTGTGTGAAGTCACAGAATGGAGGTATGTGAAGTCAGAATGGAGGTGTGTGAAGTCATAGAATGGAGGTGTGTGAATTCACAATGCATTTGAGTGAACTCATAGAATGGAGGTTTGTGAAGTCACAATATAGGTGTGTGAAGACACAGAATGGAGGTGTGTGAAGTCATAGAATGGAGGTGTGTGAACTCACAGAATGGAGGTGTGTGAAGTCATATATTGGAGGTTTGTGAAGCCATAGAATGGAGGTGTGTGAAGTAATAGAATGGAGGTGTGTCAAGTCAAAAATTGAAGGTGTGTGAAGTCACAGAATGGGGGTGTGTGAACTCAGAATGGAGGTGTGTGAAGTCACAGAATGGAGGTGTGTGAAGTCATAGAATGGATGTTTCTGAAGTAAGAATGAAGGTGTGTGAAGTCATAGAATTGAGGTGTGTGAAGTCAAAATGGTGGTGTGTGATCTCATAGAATGGAGGTGTGTGAAATCATAGAATGGAGTTGTTTGAAGTCACAGAATTGAGGTGTGTGAAGTCAGAATGGAGGTGTGTGAAGTCAGAATGGAAGTGTGTGAAGTCATAGAATGGAGGTGTGTGAATTCACAATGCCTTTGTGTGAACTCATAGAATGGAGGTCTGTGAAGTCACAATGTAGGTGTGTGAAGTCACAGAATGGAGGTGTGTGAAGTCATAGAATGGAGGTGTGTGAAGTCAGAATGGAGGTGTGTAAACTCATAGAATGGAGGTGTGTGAAGTCACAATGGAGGTGTGTGAAGTCATAGAATGGAGGTGTGTGAAGTCACAGAATGGAGGTGTGTGAAGTCATAGAATGGAGGTGTGTGAATTCACAATGCATTTGTGTGAACTCATAGAATGGAGGTCTGTGAAGTCACAATGTAGGTGTGTGAAGTCACAGAATGGAGGTGTGTGAAGTCATAGAATGGAGGTGTGTGAAGTCAGAATGGAGGTGTGTAAACTCATATAATGGAGGTGTGTGAAGTCACAATGGAGGTGTGTGAAGTCATAGAATGGAGGTGTGTGAAGTCACAGAATGGAGGTGTGTGTGAAGTCATGGAATGGAGCTGTGTGAAGTCAGATTGGAGGTGTGTGAACTCACAGAATGGAGGTGTGTGAACTCAGAATGGAGGTGTGTGAAGTCACAGAATGGAGGTGTGTGAAGTCATAGAATGGAGGTGTGTGAAGTCATAGAATGGAGGTGTGTGAACTCATAGAATGGATGTTTGTTAAGTAAGAATGAAGGTGTATTAAGTCATAGAATGGAGGTGTGTGAAGGCACAGAATGGAGGTGTGTGAAGTCATAGAATGGAGCTGTGTGAAGTCAGAATGGAGGTGTGTGAAGTCACAGAATGGAGGTGTGCGAACTCAGAATGGATGTGTGTGAAGTCACAGAATGGAGGTGTGTGAAGTCATAGAATGGAGGTGTGTGAAATCATAGAATGGAGGTGTGGGAAGTCAGAGAATGGAGCTGTGTGAAGTCAGAATGGAGGTGTGCGAAGTCACAGAATGGAGGTGTGTGAAGTCATTTTATGGAGCTCTGTGAAGTCAGAATTCAGGTGTGTGAAGTCACAGAATGGAGGTGTGTGAAGTCATAGAATGGAGGTGTGTGAAGTCAGAACGGAGGTGTGTGAACACAGATTGGAGGTGTGGGAAGTCACAATGGGGGTGTGTGAAATTATAGAAAGGAGGAGTGTGAAGTCACAGAATGGAGGGGTGTGAAGTCAAAGACTGGAGGTGTGTGAAGTCATAATATGGAGGTGTGTGAACTCATAGAATGGAGGTGTGTGAAGTCATAGAATGTAGGTGTGTGAAGTCACAGAATGAAGGTGCGTTAAGTCACAGAATGGAGGTTTGTGAACTCAGAATGGAGGTTTGTGAAGTCACAGAATGGAGGTGTGGGAAGTCATAGAATGGAGTTGTGTGAAGTCACAGAATGGAGGTGTGTGAATTAATAGAATGGAGGTGTGAGAAATCATAGAATGTAGGTGTGTAAAGTCACAGAATGGAGGTGTGTGAAGTCACAGAATGGAGGTGTGTGAAGTCACAGAATGGAGGTGTGTGAACTCACAATGGAGGTGTGTGAACTCACAATGGAGGTGTGTGAAGTCATATAATGGAATTGTATGAAGTCACAGAATGCAGGTGTGTTAAGTCAAAGAATGGAAGTGTGTGAAGTCAAAATGGAGGTGTGTGAAGTCACAAAATGGAGGTGTGTGAAGTCACAGAATGAAGGTGTTTGAAGTCAAAATTGTGGTGTGTGAAGTCACAAATGGAGGTGTCTGAAGTCAGAATGCAGCTGTGTGAAGCCATAGAATGGAGGTGTGTGAAGTCAGAATGGAGGTGTATGAACTCATACAATGGAGTGTGTGAAGTCACAATGGGGGTGTGTGAAGTCATAGAATGGGGGTGTGTGAAGTCAAATTGGAGGTGTGTGAAATCACAGAATGGAGGTGTGTCAACTCAGAAATGGGGTGTGTGAAGTCATAGAATGGAGGTGTGTGAATTCATAGAATGGAAGAGTGTGAAATCATAGAATGGAGGTGTGTGAAGTCAAAGAATTGAGGTTTGTGAAGTCAGAATGGAGGCGTGTGAAGTCAGGATGGAGGTGGGTGAAGTCACAGAATGGAGGTGTGGGAACTCAGAATGGAGGTGTGTGGTCACAGAACGGAGGTTTGTGAAGTCATAGAATGGAGGTGCCTGAAGCCATAGAATGGATGTTTCTGAAGTGAGAACGAAGGTGTATGAAGTCAAAGAATGGAGGTCTGTGAAGTCAAAATGGAGGTGTGTGAATCATAGAATGGAGGTGTGTGAACTCATAGAATGGAGGTGTGTGAAGTCATGGAATGGAGGTGTGTGAAGTCAAAGAATGTAGGTGTGTGAAGTCAAACAATAAAGGTGTGTGAAGTCACAGAATGGAGGTGTGTGAACTCATAGAATGGAGTTGCATGCAGTCAAAGAATGGAGGTGTGTGAAGTCATCGAATGGAGGTGTGTGAAGTCATGGAATGGAGGTGTGCGAAGTCAGATGGAGTAGTGTGAAGTCATAGAATGGAGGTGTGTGAAGTCAGAATGGAGGTGTGTGAAGTCATAGAATGGAGGTACGTGAAGTCAAAATGCAGGTGTGCGAAGTCATAGAATGGAGGTGTGTGAGGTCATAGAATGGAGGTGTGTGAAGTCACATAATGGAGGTGTGTGAAGTCATAGAATGGAGGTGTGTGAAGTCACAGAATGGAGGTGTGTGAAGTCATAGAATGGAGGTGTGTGAACTCATAGAATTTAGGTGTGTGAAATCATAGAATGGAGGTGTGTGAAGTCTGAGAATGTAGGTGTGTGAATCACAAAATGGAGGTGTGTGAACTCAGAATCGAGGTGTGTGAAGTCAGAGAATGGAGGTGTGTGAAGTCATACAATGGAGGTGTGTGAAGTCACACAATGGAGGTGTGTGAAGTCAGAATAGATGTGTGCGAAGTAATAGAATGGAGCTGTGTGAAGTCAGAATGGAGCTGTGTGAAGTCATAGAATGGAGGTGAGTGAAATCAGAATGTCGGTGTGTGAACTCATAGAATGATGGTGTGTGAAGTCACAATGGAGGTGTGTGAAGTCATAGAATGGAGGTTTTTGAAGTCACAGAATGGAGGTGTGTGAAGTCATAGAATGGAGGTGTGTGAAGTCAGATTGGAGGTGTGTGAAGTCATAGATTGGAGGTGTGTCAACTCAGAAAGGAGGTGTGTGAAGTCATAGAATGGAGGTGTGTGAAGTCATAGAATGGAGGTGTGTGAAATCATAGAATGGAGGTGTGTGAAGTCACAGAATTGAGGTGTGTGAAGTCAGAATGGAGGTGTGTGAAGTCATAGAATGGAGGTGTTTGAATTCACAATGCATTTGTGTGAACTCATAGAATGGAGGTCTGTGAAGTCAAAATGTAGGTGTGTGAAGTCACAGAATGGAGGTGTGTGAAGTCACAGAATGGAGGTGTGTGAAGTCATATATTGGAGGTTTGTGAAGTCATAGAATGGAGGTGTGTGAAGTAATAGAATGGAGGTGTGTCAAGTCACAGATTGAAGGTGTGTGAAGTCACAGAATGGGGGTGTGTGAACTCAGAATGGAGGTGTGTGAAGTCACAGAATGGAGGTGTGTGAAGTCATAGAATGGATGTTTCTGAAGTAAGAATGAAGGTGTGTTAAGTCATAGAATGGAGGTGTGTGAAGTCAAAATGGTGGTGTGTGAACTCATAGAATGGAGGTGTGTGAACTCATAGAATGGAGGTGTGTGAAGTCATGGAATGGAGGTGTGCGAAGTCAAAGAATGGAGGTATGTGAATTCAAAAAATGGATGTGAGTGAAGTCACAGAATGGAGGTGTGTGAAGTCACAGAATGGAGGTGTGTGAAGTGACAGAATGCATGTGTGTGAATTCACAATGGAGGTGTATGAAGTCACAGAATGGAGGTGTGTGAAGTCATAGAATGGAAGTGTGTGAAGTATTATAATGGAGGTGTGTGAAGTCAGAATGGAGATGTGTGAAGTCACAGAATGGAATTTTGTGAAATAATAGAATGAAGGTGTGTGAAGTCATAGAATGGAGGTGTGTGAAGTCACAATGTAGGTGTGTGAACTCATAGAATGGTGGTGTGTAATCTCATAGAATGGAGGTGTGTGAAGTCATGGAACGAGGTGTGTGAAGTCACAGAATGGAGGTGTGTGAAGTCAAAGAATGGAAGTGTGTGAAGTCAAAATGGATGTGTGTGAAGTCACAGAATGGAGGTGTGTGAAGTCACAGAATGGAGGTAGGTGAAGTCAAAATTGTGGAGAATGAAGTCACAAATGGAGGTGTGAAGTCAGAATTTAGCTGTGTGAAGTCATAGAATGGAGGTGTGTGAAGTCAGAATGGAGGTGTGTGAACTCAGAATGGAGGTGTGTGAAGTCACAATGGAGGTGTGGGAAGTCATAGAATGGAGGTGTGTGAAGTCAGATTGGAGGTGTGTGAAATCACAGAATGGAGGTGTGTCAACTCAGAAATGAGGTGTGTGAAGTCATAGAATCTAGGTGTGTGAAGTCATAGAATGGTGTGTGAAGTCACAGAACTGAGGCGTGTGAATTCAAAATGGAGGTGTGTGAAGTCAGAATTTTGGTGGGTGAAGTCATTGAATGGAGGTGTGTGAAGTCACAATGCATGTGTGTGAACTCATAGAATGGAGGTGTGAAGTCACAATGTAGGTGTGTTAAGGTATAGAATGGAGGTGTGTGAAGTCATAGAATGGAGGTGTGTGAAGTCACAGACTGGAGGTGTGTGAAATCACAGAATGGAGGTGTGTGAAGTCATAGAATGGAGGTGTGTGAAGTCATAGAATGGAGTTGTGTGAAGTCACAGAATGGAGGTGTGTGAAGTTATAGAATGGAGGTGTGTGAAGTCACAGAATGGAGGTGTGTAAAATCATAGAATGGACGTGAGTGAAGTCATAGAATGGAGGTGTGTGAAGTCATAGAATGTAGGTGTGTGAAGTCACAGAAAGGAGGGGTGTGAAGTCACAGATTGGAGGTGTGTGAACCCAGAATGGAGGTGTGTGAAGTCACAGAATGGAGGTGTGTGAAGTCATAGAATGGAGGTGTATGAAGTCACAGAATGGATGTGTGTTAATTCACAGAATGGAGCTGTGGGAAGTCATAGAATGGAGGTGTGTGAAGTCATAGAATGGAGGTGTGTGAAGTCAGAATGGAGGTGTGTGACCTCAAAATGAAGGTGTGTGAGGTCACAGAACGGAGGTATGTGAAGTCAGAGAATGGAGGTGTGTGAAGTCATAGAATGGATGATTCTGAATTAATAATGATGGTGTGTGAAGTCATAGAATGGAAGTGTGTGAAGTCACAATGTAGGTGTGTGAACTTATAGAATGGTGGTGTGTAATCTCATAGAATGGAGGTGTGTGAAGTCATGGAATGGAGGTGTGTGAAGTCACAGAATGGAGGTGTGTGAAGTCATAGAATGGAAGTGTGTGAAGTCAAAATGGATGTGTGTGAAGTCACAGAATGGAGGTGTGTGAAGTCACAGAATGGAGGTGTGTGAAGTCAAAATTGTGCAGTGTGAAGTCACAAATGGAGGTGTAAAGTCAGAATTTAGCTGTGAGAAGTCATAGAATGGAGGTGTGTGAAATCAGAATGGAGGTGTGTGAACTCATAGAATGGAGGTGTGTGAAGTCACAATGGAGGTGTGTGAAGTCATAGAATGGAGGTGTGTGAAGTCAGATCGGAGGTGTGTGAAATCAAAAAATGGAGGTATGTCAACTCAGAAATGAGATGTGTGAAGTGATAGAATCTAGGTGTGTGAAGTCATAGAATGGAAGTGTGTGAAATCATAGAATGGAGGTGTGTGAAGGCAGAGAACTGAGGCGTGTGAAGTCAAAATGGAGGTGTGTGAAGTCGGAATGTTGGTGTGTGAAGTCATAGAATGGAGGTGTGTGAAGTCAGAACGGAGGTGTGTGAACACAGATTGGAGGTGTGGGAAGTCACAATGGGGGTGTGTGAAATTATAGAATGGAGGTGTGTGAAGTCACAGAATGGAGGGGTGTGAAGTCAAAGACTGGAGGTGTGGGAAGTCATAATATGGAGGTGTGTGAACTCATAGAATGGAGGTGTGTGAAGTCATAGAATGGAGGTGTGTGAAGTCACAGAATGAAGGTGCGTTAAGTCACAGAATGGAGGTTTGTGAACTCAGAATGGAGGTGTGTGAAGTCACAGAATGGAGGTGTGGGAAGTCATAGAATGGAGTTGTGCGAAGTCACAGAATGGAGGTGTGTGAATTAATAGAATGGAGGTGTGAGAAATCATAGAATGGAGGTGTGTAAAGTCACAGAATGGAGGTGTGTGAAGTCACAGAATGGAGGTGTGTGAAGTCACAGAATGGAGGTGTGTGAACTCACAATGGAGGTGTGTGAAGTCAAAGAATGGAGGTGTGTGAAATCATAGAATGGAATTGTATGAAGTCACAGAATGCAGGGGTGTTAAGTCAAAGAATGGAAGTGTGTGAAATCAAAATGGAGGTGTGTGAAGTCACAAAATGGAGGTGTGTGAAGTCACAGAATGAAGGTGTTTGAAGTCAAAATTGTGGTGTGTGAAGTCACAAATGGAGGTGTCTGAAGTCAGAATGCAGCTGTGTGAAGCCATAGAATGGAGGTGTGTGAAGTCAGAATGGAGGTGTGTGAACTCATAGAATGGAGTGTGTGAAGTCACAATGGGGGTGGGTGAAGTCATAGAATGGGGGTGTGTGAATTCAAATTGGAGGTGTGTGAAATCACAGAATGGAGGTGTGTCAACTCAGAAATGGGGTGTGTGAAGTCATAGAATGGAGGTGTGTGAAGTCACAGAATGGAGGTGTGTGAACTCACAATGGAGGTGTGTGAAGTCAAAGAATGGAGGTGTGTGAAGTCATCGAATGGAGGTGTGTGAAGTCATGTAATGGAGGTGTGTGAAGTCAGATGGAGATGTGTGAAGTCATAGAATGGAGGTGTGTGAAGTCAGAATGGAGGTGTGTGAAGTCATAGAATGGAGGTGTGTGAAGTCTGAGAATGTAGGTGTGTGAAATCACAAAATGGAGGTGTGTGAACTCAGAATCGAAGTGTGTGAAATCACAGAATGGAGGTGTGTGAAGTCATAGAATGTAGGTGTGTGAAATCACACAATGGAGGTGTGTGAAGTCAGAATAGATGTGTGCGAAGTAATAGAATGGAGCTGTGTGAAGTCAGAATGGAGCTGTGTGAAGTCATAGAATGGAGGTGAGTGAAGTCAGAATGGCGGTGTGTGAACTCATAGAATGATGTTGTGTGAAGTCACAGTGGAGGTGTGTGAAGTCATAGAATGGAGGTTTTTGAAGTCACAGAATGGAGGTGTGTGAAGTCATAGAATGGAGGTGTGTGAAGTCAGATTGGAGGTGTGTGAAGTCATAGATTGGAGGTGTGTCAACTCAGAAAGGAGGTGTGTGAAGTCATAGAATGGAGGTGTGTGAAATCATAGAATGGAGGTGTGTGAAATCATAGAATGGAGGTGTGTGAAGTCACAGAATTGAGGTGTGTGAAGTCAGAATGGACGTGTGTGAAGTCAGAATGGAGGTGTGTGAAGTCATAGAATGGAGGTGTGTGAATTCACAATGCATTTGTGTGAACTCATAGAATGGTGGTCTGTGAAGTCAAAATGTAGGTGTGTGAAGTCACAGAATGGAGGTGTGTGAAGTCATAGAATGGAGGTGTGTGAAGTCATATATTGGAGGTTTGTGAAGTCATAGAATGGAGGTGTGTGAAGTAATAGAATGGAGGTGTGTCAAGTCACAGATTGAAGGTGTGTGAAGTCACAGAATGGGGGTGTGTGAACTCAGAATGGAGGTGTGTGAAGTCACAGAATGGAGGTGTGTGAAGTCATAGAATGGATGTTTCTGAAGTAAGAATGAAGGTGTGTGAAGTCATAGAATGGAGGTGTGTGAAGTCAAAATGGTGGTGTGTGAACTCATAGAATGGAGGTGTGTGAACTCATGGAATGGAGGTGTGTGAAGTCATGGAATGGAGGTGTGCGAAGTCAAAGAATGGAGGTATGTGAATTCAAAAAATGGAGGTGAGTGAAGTCACAGAATGGAGGTGTGTGAAGTGACAGAATGGAGGTGTGTGAAGTGACAGAATGCAGGTGTGTGAATTCACAATGGAGATGTATGAAGTCACAGAATGGAGGTGTGTGAAGTCAAAGAATGGAAGTGTGTGAAGTAATAGAATGGAGGTGTGTGAAGTCAGAATGGAGATGTGTGAACTCACAGAATGGAATTTTGTGAAATCATAGAATGGAGGTGTGTGAAGTCATAGAATGGATGATTCTGAAGAAAAAATGAAGGTGTGTTAAGTCATAGAATGGAGGTGTGTGAAGTCACAATGTAGGTGTGTGAACTCATAGAATGGTGGTGTGTAATCTCATAGAATGGAGGTGTGTGAAGTCATGGAACGAGGTGTGTGAAGTCACAGAATGTAGGTGTGTGAAGTCAAAGAATGGAAGTGTGTGAAGTCAAAATGGATGTGTGTGAAGTCACAGAATGGAGGTGTGTGAAGTCAAAATTGTGGAGTATGAAGTCACAAATGTAGGTGTGAAGTCAGAATTTAGCTGTGTGAAGTCATAGAATGGAGGTGTGTGAAGTCAGAATGGAGGTGTGTGAACTCATAGAATGGAGGTGTGTGAAGTCACAATGGAGGTGTGTGAAGTCATAGAATGGAGGTGTGTGAAGTCAGATTGGAGGTGTCTGAAATCACAGAATGGAGGTGTGTCAACTCAGAAATGAGGTGTGTGAAGTCATAGAATCTAGGTGTGTGAAGTCATAGAATGGAAGTGTGTGAAATCATAGAATGGAGGTGTGTGAAGTCACAGAACTGAGGCGTGTGAATTCAAAATGGAGGTGTGTGAAGTCAGAATGTTGGTGGGTGAAGTCATTGAATGGAGGTGTGTGAAGTCGCAATGCATGTGTGTGAACTCATAGAATGGAGGTGTGAAGTCACAATGTAGGTGTGTTAAGTTATAGAATGGAGGTGTGTGAAGTCATAGAATGGAGGTGTGTGAAGTCACAGACTGGAGGTGTGTGAAATCATAGAATGGAGGTGTGTGAAGTCACAGAATGGAGGTGTGTGAAGTCATAGAATGGAGGTGTGTGAAGTCATAGAATGGAGGTGTGTGAAGTCACAGAATGGAGGTGTGTGAAGTTATAGAATGGAGGTGTGTGAAGTCACAGAATGGAGGTGTGTGAAGTCATAGAATGGAGGTGTGTGAAGTCATAGAATGGAGGTGTGTGAAGTCAGAATGGAGGTGTGTGACCTCAAAATGAAGGTGTGTGAGGTCACAGAACGGAGGTATGTGAAATCATAGAATGGAGGTGTGTGAAGTCATAGAATGGATGATTCTGAAGTGATAATGATGGTGTGTGAAGTCATAGAATGGAAGTGTGTGAAGTCATGGAATGGAGGTGTGTGAAGGCACAGAATGGAGGTGTGTGAAGTCATATAATGGAAGTGTGTGAAGTCAAAAGGGATGTGTGTGAAGTCACAGAATGGAGGTGTGTGAAGTCACAGAATGGAGGTGTGTGAAGTCAAAATTGTGCAGTGTGAAGTCACAAATGGAGGTGTGAAGTCAGAATTTAGCTGTGAGAAGTCATAGAATGGAGGTGTGTGAAGTCAAAATGGAGGTGTGTGAACTCATAGAATGGAGGTGTGTGAAGTCACAATGGAGGTGTGTGAAGTCATAGAATGGAGGTGTGTGAAGTCAGATTGGAGATGTGTGAAATCAAAAAATGGAGGTATGTCAACACAGAAATGAGATGTGTGAAGTGATAGAATCTAGGTGTGTGAAGTCATAGAATGGAAGTGTGTGAAATCATAGAATGGAGGTGTGTGAAGGCAGAGAACTGAGGCGTGTGAAGTCAAAATGGAGGTGTGTGAAGTCGGAATGTTGGTGGGTGAAGTCATAGAATGGAGGTGTGTGAAGTCACAATGCAGGTGTGTGAACTCATAGAATGGAGGTGTGTGAAGTCACAATATAGGTGTGTTTAGTTATAGAATGGAGGTGTGTGAAGTCATAGAATGGAGGTGTGTGAAGTCACAGAATGGAGGTGTGTGAAGTCATATATTGGAGGTTTGTGAAGTCATAGAATGGAGGTGTGTGAAGTAATAGAATGGAGGTGTGTCAAGTCTCAGATTGAAGGTGTGTGAAGTCACAGAATGGGGGTGTGTGAAGTCATAGAAAGGAGGTGTGTGAAGTCAGAACGGAGGTGTGTGAACACAGATTGGAGGTGTGGGAAGTCACAATGGAGGTGTGTGAAGTTATAGAATGCAGGTGTGTGAAGTCACAGAATGGAGGGGTGTGAAGTCAAAGACTGGAGGTGTGTGAAGTCATAGTATGGAGGTGTGTGAACTCATAGAATTGAGGTGTGTGAAGTCATAGAATGGAGGTGTGTGACGTCACAGAATGAAGGTGCGTTAAGTCACAGAATGGAGGTTTGTGAACTCAGAATGGAGGTGTGTGAAGTCACAGAATGGAGGTGTGGGAGGTCATAGAATGAAGTTGTGTGAAGTCACAGAATGGAGGTGTGTGAATTCATAGAATGGAGGTGTGTGAAGTCACAGAATGGAGGTGTGTGAAGTCATAGAATGGAGGTGTGTGAACTCATAGAATTTAGGTGTGTGAAGTCATAGAATGGAGGTGTGTGAAGTCTGAGAATGTAGGTGTGTGAAATCAAAAAATGGAGGTGTGTGAACTCAGAATCGAGGTGTGTGAAGTCACAGAATGGAGGTGTGTGAAGTAATAGAATGGAGGTGTGTGAAGTGACACAATGGGGGTGTGTGAAGTCATAGAATGGAGGTGTGTGAAGTCATAGAATGGAGGTGTGTGAAGTCACAGAATGGAGGTGTGTGAAGTCAGAATAGATGTGTGCGAAGTCATAGAATGGAGCTGTGTGAAGTCAGAATGGAGCTGTGTGAAGTCATAGAATGGAGGTGAGTGAAGTCAGAATGGCGGTGTGTGAACTCATAGAATGATGGTGTGTGAAGTCACAATGGAGGTGTGTGAAGTCATAGAATGGAGGTGTGTGAAGTCATAGAATGTAGGTGTGTGAAGTCACAGAAAGGAGGGGTGTCAAGTCACAGATTGGAGGTGTGTGAACCCAGAATGGAGGTGTGTGAAGTCACAGAATGGAGGTGTGTGAAGTCATAGAATGGAGGTGTATGAAGTCACAGAATGGTTGTGTGTTAAGTCACAGAATGGAGCTATGTGAAGTCATAGAATGGAGGTGTGTGAAGTCATAGAATGGAGGTGTGTGAAGTCAGAATGGAGGTGTGTGACCTCAAAATGAAGGTGTGTGAGGTCACAGAACGGAGGTATGTGAAGTCAGAGAATGGAGGTGTGTGAAGTCATAGAATGGATGATCCTGAAGTAATAACGATGGTGTGTGAAGTCATAGAATGGAAGTGTGTGAAGTCACAATGTAGGTGTGTGAACTCATAGAATGGTGGTGTGTAATCTCATAGAATGGAGGTGTGTGAAGTCAAGGAATGGAGGTGTGTGAAGTCACAGAATGAGGTGTGTGAAGTCATAGAATGGAAGTGTGTGAAGTCAAAATGGATGTGTGTGAAGTCACAGAATGGAGGTGTGTGAAGTCACAGAATGGAGGTGTGTGAAGTCAAAATTGTGCAGTGTGAAGTCACAAATGGAGGTGTAAAGTCAGAATTTAGCTGTGAGAAGTCATAGAATGGAGGTGTGTGAAATCAGAATGGAGGTGTGTGAAGTCATAGAATGGAGGTGTGTGAAGTCAGAATGGAGGTGTGTGAAGTCATAGAATGGAGGTACGTGAAGTCAAAATGCAGGTGTGCGAAGTCATAGAATGGAGGTGTGTGAGGTCATAGAATGGAGGTGTGTGAAGTCACATAATGGAGGTGTGTGAAGTCATAGAATGGAGGTGTGTGAAGTCACAGAATGGAGGTGTGTGAAGTCATAGAATGGAGGTGTGTGAACTCATAGAATTTAGGTGTGTGAAATCATAGAATGGAGGTGTGTGAAGTCTGAGAATGTAGGTGTGTGAATCACAAAATGGAGGTGTGTGAACTCAGAATCGAGGTGTGTGAAGTCAGAGAATGGAGGTGTGTGAAGTCATACAATGGAGGTGTGTGAAGTCACACAATGGAGGTGTGTGAAGTCAGAATAGATGTGTGCGAAGTAATAGAATGGAGCTGTGTGAAGTCAGAATGGAGCTGTGTGAAGTCATAGAATGGAGGTGAGTGAAATCAGAATGTCGGTGTGTGAACTCATAGAATGATGGTGTGTGAAGTCACAATGGAGGTGTGTGAAGTCATAGAATGGAGGTTTTTGAAGTCACAGAATGGAGGTGTGTGAAGTCATAGAATGGAGGTGTGTGAAGTCAGATTGGAGGTGTGTGAAGTCATAGATTGGAGGTGTGTCAACTCAGAAAGGAGGTGTGTGAAGTCATAGAATGGAGGTGTGTGAAGTCATAGAATGGAGGTGTGTGAAATCATAGAATGGAGGTGTGTGAAGTCACAGAATTGAGGTGTGTGAAGTCAGAATGGAGGTGTGTGAAGTCATAGAATGGAGGTGTTTGAATTCACAATGCATTTGTGTGAACTCATAGAATGGAGGTCTGTGAAGTCAAAATGTAGGTGTGTGAAGTCACAGAATGGAGGTGTGTGAAGTCACAGAATGGAGGTGTGTGAAGTCATATATTGGAGGTTTGTGAAGTCATAGAATGGAGGTGTGTGAAGTAATAGAATGGAGGTGTGTCAAGTCACAGATTGAAGGTGTGTGAAGTCACAGAATGGGGGTGTGTGAACTCAGAATGGAGGTGTGTGAAGTCACAGAATGGAGGTGTGTGAAGTCATAGAATGGATGTTTCTGAAGTAAGAATGAAGGTGTGTTAAGTCATAGAATGGAGGTGTGTGAAGTCAAAATGGTGGTGTGTGAACTCATAGAATGGAGGTGTGTGAACTCATAGAATGGAGGTGTGTGAAGTCATGGAATGGAGGTGTGCGAAGTCAAAGAATGGAGGTATGTGAATTCAAAAAATGGAGGTGAGTGAAGTCACAGAATGGAGGTGTGTGAAGTCACAGAATGGAGGTGTGTGAAGTGACAGAATGCATGTGTGTGAATTCACAATGGAGGTGTATGAAGTCACAGAATGGAGGTGTGTGAAGTCATAGAATGGAAGTGTGTGAAGTATTATAATGGAGGTGTGTGAAGTCAGAATGGAGATGTGTGAAGTCACAGAATGGAATTTTGTGAAATAATAGAATGAAGGTGTGTGAAGTCATAGAATGGAGGTGTGTGAAGTCACAATGTAGGTGTGTGAACTCATAGAATGGTGGTGTGTAATCTCATAGAATGGAGGTGTGTGAAGTCATGGAACGAGGTGTGTGAAGTCACAGAATGGAGGTGTGTGAAGTCAAAGAATGGAAGTGTGTGAAGTCAAAATGGATGTGTGTGAAGTCACAGAATGGAGGTGTGTGAAGTCACAGAATGGAGGTAGGTGAAGTCAAAATTGTGGAGAATGAAGTCACAAATGGAGGTGTGAAGTCAGAATTTAGCTGTGTGAAGTCATAGAATGGAGGTGTGTGAAGTCAGAATGGAGGTGTGTGAACTCAGAATGGAGGTGTGTGAAGTCACAATGGAGGTGTGGGAAGTCATAGAATGGAGGTGTGTGAAGTCAGATTGGAGGTGTGTGAAATCACAGAATGGAGGTGTGTCAACTCAGAAATGAGGTGTGTGAAGTCATAGAATCTAGGTGTGTGAAGTCATAGAATGGTGTGTGAAGTCACAGAACTGAGGCGTGTGAATTCAAAATGGAGGTGTGTGAAGTCAGAATTTTGGTGGGTGAAGTCATTGAATGGAAGTGTGTGAAGTCACAATGCATGTGTGTGAACTCATAGAATGGAGGTGTGAAGTCACAATGTAGGTGTGTTAAGGTATAGAATGGAGGTGTGTGAAGTCATAGAATGGAGGTGTGTGAAGTCACAGACTGGAGGTGTGTGAAATCACAGAATGGAGGTGTGTGAAGTCACAGAATGGAGGTGTGTGAAGTCATAGAATGGAGGTGTGTGAAGTCATAGAATGGAGTTGTGTGAAGTCACAGAATGGAGGTGTGTGAAGTTATAGAATGGAGGTGTGTGAAGTCACAGAATGGAGGTGTGTAAAATCATAGAATGGACGTGAGTGAAGTCATAGAATGGAGGTGTGTGAAGTCATAGAATGTAGGTGTGTGAAATCACAGAAAGGAGGAGTGTGAAGTCACAGATTGGAGGTGTGTGAACCCAGAATGGAGGTGTGTGAAGTCACAGAATGGAGGTGTGTGAAGTCATAGAATGGAGGTGTATGAAGTCACAGAATGGATGTGTGTTAATTCACAGAATGGAGCTGTGGGAAGTCATAGAATGGAGGTGTGTGAAGTCATAGAATGGAGGTGTGTGAAGTCAGAATGGAGGTGTGTGACCTCAAAATGAAGGTGTGTGAGGTCACAGAACGGAGGTATGTGAAGTCAGAGAATGGAGGTGTGTGAAGTCATAGAATGGATGATTCTGAATTAATAATGATGGTGTGTGAAGTCATAGAATGGAAGTGTGTGAAGTCACAATGTAGGTGTGTGAACTTATAGAATGGTGGTGTGTAATCTCATAGAATGGAGGTGTGTGAAGTCATGGAATGGAGGTGTGTGAAGTAACAGAATGGAGGTGTGTGAAGTCATAGAATGGAAGTGTGTGAAGTCAAAATGGTTGTGTGTGAAGTCACAGAATGGAGGTGTGTGAAGTCACAGAATGGAGGTGTGTGAAGTCAAAATTGTGCAGTGTGAAGTCACAAATGGAGGTGTAAAGTCAGAATTTAGCTGTGAGAAGTCATAGAATGGAGGTGTGTGAAATCAGAATGGAGGTGTGTGAACTCATAGAATGGAGGTGTGTGAAGTCACAA
Organism: Megascapheus bottae; assembly: GCA_024803745.1. NCBI lineage: Eukaryota > Metazoa > Chordata > Mammalia > Rodentia > Geomyidae > Megascapheus > Megascapheus bottae. The sequence goes on from JANJXV010000344.1 coordinate 1,061,259, forward strand.
TGGAGGTGTGTGAAGTCATAGAATGGAGGTGTGTGAAGTCAGATCAGAGGTGTGTGAAATCAAAAAATGGAGGTATGTCAACTCAGAAATGAGATGTGTGAAGTGATAGAATCTAGGTGTGTGAAGTCATAGAATGGAAGTGTGTGAAATCATAGAATGGAGGTGTGTGAAGGCAGAGAAATGAGGCGTGTGAAGTCAAAATGGAGGTGTGTGAAGTCGGAATGTTGGTGTGTGAAGTCATAGAATGGAGGTGTGTGAAGTCAGAACGGAGGTGTGTGAACACAGATTGGAGGTGTGGGAAGTCACAATGGGGGTGTGTGAAATTATAGAATGGAGGTGTGTGAAGTCACAGAATGGAGGGGTGTGAAGTCAAAGACTGGAGGTGTGGGAAGTCATAATATGGAGGTGTGTGAACTCATAGAATGGAGGTTTGTGAACTCAGAATGGAGGTGTGTGAAGTCACAGAATGGAGGTGTGGGAAGTCATAGAATGGAGTTGTGCGAAGTCACAGAATGGAGGTGTGTGAATTAATAGAATGGAGGTGTGAGAAATCATAGAATGGAGGTGTGTAAAGTCACAGAATGGAGGTGTGTGAAGTCACAGAATGGAGGTGTGTGAAGTCACAGAATGGAGGTGTGTGAACTCACAATGGAGGTGTGTGAAGTCAAAGAATGGAGGTGTGTGAAATCATAGAATGGAATTGTATGAAGTCACAGAATGCAGGGGTGTTAAGTCAAAGAATGGAAGTGTGTGAAATCAAAATGGAGGTGTGTGAAGTCACAAAATGGAGGTGTGTGAAGTCACAGAATGAAGGTGTTTGAAGTCAAAATTGTGGTGTGTGAAGTCACAAATGGAGGTGTCTGAAGTCAGAATGCAGCTGTGTGAAGCCATAGAATGGAGGTGTGTGAAGTCAGAATGGAGGTGTGTGAACTCATAGAATGGAGTGTGTGAAGTCACAATGGGGGTGGGTGAAGTCATAGAATGGGGGTGTGTGAATTCAAATTGGAGGTGTGTGAAATCACAGAATGGAGGTGTGTCAACTCAGAAATGGGGTGTGTGAAGTCATAGAATGGAGGTGTGTGAAGTCACAGAATGGAGGTGTGTGAACTCACAATGGAGGTGTGTGAAGTCAAAGAATGGAGGTGTGTGAAGTCATCGAATGGAGGTGTGTGAAGTCATGTAATGGAGGTGTGTGAAGTCAGATGGAGATGTGTGAAGTCATAGAATGGAGGTGTGTGAAGTCAGAATGGAGGTGTGTGAAGTCATAGAATGGAGGTGTGTGAAGTCTGAGAATGTAGGTGTGTGAAATCACAAAATGGAGGTGTGTGAACTCAGAATCGAAGTGTGTGAAATCACAGAATGGAGGTGTGTGAAGTCATAGAATGTAGGTGTGTGAAATCACACAATGGAGGTGTGTGAAGTCAGAATAGATGTGTGCGAAGTAATAGAATGGAGCTGTGTGAAGTCAGAATGGAGCTGTGTGAAGTCATAGAATGGAGGTGAGTGAAGTCAGAATGGCGGTGTGTGAACTCATAGAATGATGGTGTGTGAAGTCACAGTGGAGGTGTGTGAAGTCATAGAATGGAGGTTTTTGAAGTCACAGAATGGAGGTGTGTGAAGTCATAGAATGGAGGTGTGTGAAGTCAGATTGGAGGTGTGTGAAGTCATAGATTGGAGGTGTGTCAACTCAGAAAGGAGGTGTGTGAAGTCATAGAATGGAGGTGTGTGAAATCATAGAATGGAGGTGTGTGAAATCATAGAATGGAGGTGTGTGAAGTCACAGAATTGAGGTGTGTGAAGTCAGAATGGACGTGTGTGAAGTCAGAATGGAGGTGTGTGAAGTCATAGAATGGAGGTGTGTGAATTCACAATGCATTTGTGTGAACTCATAGAATGGAGGTCTGTGAAGTCAAAATGTAGGTGTGTGAAGTCACAGAATGGAGGTGTGTGAAGTCATAGAATGGAGGTGTGTGAAGTCATATATTGGAGGTTTGTGAAGTCATAGAATGGAGGTGTGTGAAGTAATAGAATGGAGGTGTGTCAAGTCACAGATTGAAGGTGTGTGAAGTCACAGAATGGGGGTGTGTGAACTCAGAATGGAGGTGTGTGAAGTCACAGAATGGAGGTGTGTGAAGTCATAGAATGGATGTTTCTGAAGTAAGAATGAAGGTGTGTGAAGTCATAGAATGGAGGTGTGTGAAGTCAAAATGGTGGTGTGTGAACTCATAGAATGGAGGTGTGTGAACTCATGGAATGGAGGTGTGTGAAGTCATGGAATGGAGGTGTGCGAAGTCAAAGAATGGAGGTATGTGAATTCAAAAAATGGAGGTGAGTGAAGTCACAGAATGGAGGTGTGTGAAGTGACAGAATGGAGGTGTGTGAAGTGACAGAATGCAGGTGTGTGAATTCACAATGGAGATGTATGAAGTCACAGAATGGAGGTGTGTGAAGTCAAAGAATGGAAGTGTGTGAAGTAATAGAATGGAGGTGTGTGAAGTCAGAATGGAGATGTGTGAACTCACAGAATGGAATTTTGTGAAATCATAGAATGGAGGTGTGTGAAGTCATAGAATGGATGATTCTGAAGAAAAAATGAAGGTGTGTTAAGTCATAGAATGGAGGTGTGTGAAGTCACAATGTAGGTGTGTGAACTCATAGAATGGTGGTGTGTAATCTCATAGAATGGAGGTGTGTGAAGTCATGGAACGAGGTGTGTGAAGTCACAGAATGTAGGTGTGTGAAGTCAAAGAATGGAAGTGTGTGAAGTCAAAATGGATGTGTGTGAAGTCACAGAATGGAGGTGTGTGAAGTCAAAATTGTGGAGTATGAAGTCACAAATGGAGGTGTGAAGTCAGAATTTAGCTGTGTGAAGTCATAGAATGGAGGTGTGTGAAGTCAGAATGGAGGTGTGTGAACTCATAGAATGGAGGTGTGTGAAGTCACAATGGAGGTGTGTGAAGTCATAGAATGGAGGTGTGTGAAGTCAGATTGGAGGTGTCTGAAATCACAGAATGGAGGTGTGTCAACTCAGAAATGAGGTGTGTGAAGTCATAGAATCTAGGTGTGTGAAGTCATAGAATGGAAGTGTGTGAAATCATAGAATGGAGGTGTGTGAAGTCACAGAACTGAGGCGTGTGAATTCAAAATGGAGGTGTGTGAAGTCAGAATGTTGGTGGGTGAAGTCATTGAATGGAGGTGTGTGAAGTCGCAATGCATGTGTGTGAACTCATAGAATGGAGGTGTGAAGTCACAATGTAGGTGTGTTAAGTTATAGAATGGAGGTGTGTGAAGTCATAGAATGGAGGTGTGTGAAGTCACAGACTGGAGGTGTGTGAAATCATAGAATGGAGGTGTGTGAAGTCACAGAATGGAGGTGTGTGAAGTCATAGAATGGAGGTGTGTGAAGTCATAGAATGGAGGTGTGTGAAGTCACAGAATGGAGGTGTGTGAAGTTATAGAATGGAGGTGTGTGAAGTCACAGAATGGAGGTGTGTGAAGTCATAGAATGGAGGTGTGTGAAGTCATAGAATGGAGGTGTGTGAAGTCAGAATGGAGGTGTGTGACCTCAAAATGAAGGTGTGTGAGGTCACAGAACGGAGGTATGTGAAATCATAGAATGGAGGTGTGTGAAGTCATAGAATGGATGATTCTGAAGTGATAATGATGGTGTGTGAAGTCATAGAATGGAAGTGTGTGAAGTCATGGAATGGAGGTGTGTGAAGGCACAGAATGGAGGTGTGTGAAGTCATATAATGGAAGTGTGTGAAGTCAAAAGGGATGTGTGTGAAGTCACAGAATGGAGGTGTGTGAAGTCACAGAATGGAGGTGTGTGAAGTCAAAATTGTGCAGTGTGAAGTCACAAATGGAGGTGTGAAGTCAGAATTTAGCTGTGAGAAGTCATAGAATGGAGGTGTGTGAAGTCAAAATGGAGGTGTGTGAACTCATAGAATGGAGGTGTGTGAAGTCACAATGGAGGTGTGTGAAGTCATAGAATGGAGGTGTGTGAAGTCAGATTGGAGATGTGTGAAATCAAAAAATGGAGGTATGTCAACACAGAAATGAGATGTGTGAAGTGATAGAATCTAGGTGTGTGAAGTCATAGAATGGAAGTGTGTGAAATCATAGAATGGAGGTGTGTGAAGGCAGAGAACTGAGGCGTGTGAAGTCAAAATGGAGGTGTGTGAAGTCGGAATGTTGGTGGGTGAAGTCATAGAATGGAGGTGTGTGAAGTCACAATGCAGGTGTGTGAACTCATAGAATGGAGGTGTGTGAAGTCACAATATAGGTGTGTTTAGTTATAGAATGGAGGTGTGTGAAGTCATAGAATGGAGGTGTGTGAAGTCACAGAATGGAGGTGTGTGAAGTCATATATTGGAGGTTTGTGAAGTCATAGAATGGAGGTGTGTGAAGTAATAGAATGGAGGTGTGTCAAGTCTCAGATTGAAGGTGTGTGAAGTCACAGAATGGGGGTGTGTGAAGTCATAGAAAGGAGGTGTGTGAAGTCAGAACGGAGGTGTGTGAACACAGATTGGAGGTGTGGGAAGTCACAATGGAGGTGTGTGAAGTTATAGAATGCAGGTGTGTGAAGTCACAGAATGGAGGGGTGTGAAGTCAAAGACTGGAGGTGTGTGAAGTCATAGTATGGAGGTGTGTGAACTCATAGAATTGAGGTGTGTGAAGTCATAGAATGGAGGTGTGTGACGTCACAGAATGAAGGTGCGTTAAGTCACAGAATGGAGGTTTGTGAACTCAGAATGGAGGTGTGTGAAGTCACAGAATGGAGGTGTGGGAGGTCATAGAATGAAGTTGTGTGAAGTCACAGAATGGAGGTGTGTGAATTCATAGAATGGAGGTGTGTGAAGTCACAGAATGGAGGTGTGTGAAGTCATAGAATGGAGGTGTGTGAACTCATAGAATTTAGGTGTGTGAAGTCATAGAATGGAGGTGTGTGAAGTCTGAGAATGTAGGTGTGTGAAATCAAAAAATGGAGGTGTGTGAACTCAGAATCGAGGTGTGTGAAGTCACAGAATGGAGGTGTGTGAAGTAATAGAATGGAGGTGTGTGAAGTGACACAATGGGGGTGTGTGAAGTCATAGAATGGAGGTGTGTGAAGTCATAGAATGGAGGTGTGTGAAGTCACAGAATGGAGGTGTGTGAAGTCAGAATAGATGTGTGCGAAGTCATAGAATGGAGCTGTGTGAAGTCAGAATGGAGCTGTGTGAAGTCATAGAATGGAGGTGAGTGAAGTCAGAATGGCGGTGTGTGAACTCATAGAATGATGGTGTGTGAAGTCACAATGGAGGTGTGTGAAGTCATAGAATGGAGGTGTGTGAAGTCATAGAATGTAGGTGTGTGAAGTCACAGAAAGGAGGGGTGTCAAGTCACAGATTGGAGGTGTGTGAACCCAGAATGGAGGTGTGTGAAGTCACAGAATGGAGGTGTGTGAAGTCATAGAATGGAGGTGTATGAAGTCACAGAATGGTTGTGTGTTAAGTCACAGAATGGAGCTATGTGAAGTCATAGAATGGAGGTGTGTGAAGTCATAGAATGGAGGTGTGTGAAGTCAGAATGGAGGTGTGTGACCTCAAAATGAAGGTGTGTGAGGTCACAGAACGGAGGTATGTGAAGTCAGAGAATGGAGGTGTGTGAAGTCATAGAATGGATGATCCTGAAGTAATAACGATGGTGTGTGAAGTCATAGAATGGAAGTGTGTGAAGTCACAATGTAGGTGTGTGAACTCATAGAATGGTGGTGTGTAATCTCATAGAATGGAGGTGTGTGAAGTCAAGGAATGGAGGTGTGTGAAGTCACAGAATGAGGTGTGTGAAGTCATAGAATGGAAGTGTGTGAAGTCAAAATGGATGTGTGTGAAGTCACAGAATGGAGGTGTGTGAAGTCACAGAATGGAGGTGTGTGAAGTCAAAATTGTGCAGTGTGAAGTCACAAATGGAGGTGTAAAGTCAGAATTTAGCTGTGAGAAGTCATAGAATGGAGGTGTGTGAAATCAGAATGGAGGTGTGTGAAGTCATAGAATGGAGGTGTGTGAAGTCAGAATGGAGGTGTGTGAAGTCATAGAATGGAGGTACGTGAAGTCAAAATGCAGGTGTGCGAAGTCATAGAATGGAGGTGTGTGAGGTCATAGAATGGAGGTGTGTGAAGTCACATAATGGAGGTGTGTGAAGTCATAGAATGGAGGTGTGTGAAGTCACAGAATGGAGGTGTGTGAAGTCATAGAATGGAGGTGTGTGAACTCATAGAATTTAGGTGTGTGAAATCATAGAATGGAGGTGTGTGAAGTCTGAGAATGTAGGTGTGTGAATCACAAAATGGAGGTGTGTGAACTCAGAATCGAGGTGTGTGAAGTCAGAGAATGGAGGTGTGTGAAGTCATACAATGGAGGTGTGTGAAGTCACACAATGGAGGTGTGTGAAGTCAGAATAGATGTGTGCGAAGTAATAGAATGGAGCTGTGTGAAGTCAGAATGGAGCTGTGTGAAGTCATAGAATGGAGGTGAGTGAAATCAGAATGTCGGTGTGTGAACTCATAGAATGATGGTGTGTGAAGTCACAATGGAGGTGTGTGAAGTCATAGAATGGAGGTTTTTGAAGTCACAGAATGGAGGTGTGTGAAGTCATAGAATGGAGGTGTGTGAAGTCAGATTGGAGGTGTGTGAAGTCATAGATTGGAGGTGTGTCAACTCAGAAAGGAGGTGTGTGAAGTCATAGAATGGAGGTGTGTGAAGTCATAGAATGGAGGTGTGTGAAATCATAGAATGGAGGTGTGTGAAGTCACAGAATTGAGGTGTGTGAAGTCAGAATGGAGGTGTGTGAAGTCATAGAATGGAGGTGTTTGAATTCACAATGCATTTGTGTGAACTCATAGAATGGAGGTCTGTGAAGTCAAAATGTAGGTGTGTGAAGTCACAGAATGGAGGTGTGTGAAGTCACAGAATGGAGGTGTGTGAAGTCATATATTGGAGGTTTGTGAAGTCATAGAATGGAGGTGTGTGAAGTAATAGAATGGAGGTGTGTCAAGTCACAGATTGAAGGTGTGTGAAGTCACAGAATGGGGGTGTGTGAACTCAGAATGGAGGTGTGTGAAGTCACAGAATGGAGGTGTGTGAAGTCATAGAATGGATGTTTCTGAAGTAAGAATGAAGGTGTGTTAAGTCATAGAATGGAGGTGTGTGAAGTCAAAATGGTGGTGTGTGAACTCATAGAATGGAGGTGTGTGAACTCATAGAATGGAGGTGTGTGAAGTCATGGAATGGAGGTGTGCGAAGTCAAAGAATGGAGGTATGTGAATTCAAAAAATGGAGGTGAGTGAAGTCACAGAATGGAGGTGTGTGAAGTCACAGAATGGAGGTGTGTGAAGTGACAGAATGCATGTGTGTGAATTCACAATGGAGGTGTATGAAGTCACAGAATGGAGGTGTGTGAAGTCATAGAATGGAAGTGTGTGAAGTATTATAATGGAGGTGTGTGAAGTCAGAATGGAGATGTGTGAAGTCACAGAATGGAATTTTGTGAAATAATAGAATGAAGGTGTGTGAAGTCATAGAATGGAGGTGTGTGAAGTCACAATGTAGGTGTGTGAACTCATAGAATGGTGGTGTGTAATCTCATAGAATGGAGGTGTGTGAAGTCATGGAACGAGGTGTGTGAAGTCACAGAATGGAGGTGTGTGAAGTCAAAGAATGGAAGTGTGTGAAGTCAAAATGGATGTGTGTGAAGTCACAGAATGGAGGTGTGTGAAGTCACAGAATGGAGGTAGGTGAAGTCAAAATTGTGGAGAATGAAGTCACAAATGGAGGTGTGAAGTCAGAATTTAGCTGTGTGAAGTCATAGAATGGAGGTGTGTGAAGTCAGAATGGAGGTGTGTGAACTCAGAATGGAGGTGTGTGAAGTCACAATGGAGGTGTGGGAAGTCATAGAATGGAGGTGTGTGAAGTCAGATTGGAGGTGTGTGAAATCACAGAATGGAGGTGTGTCAACTCAGAAATGAGGTGTGTGAAGTCATAGAATCTAGGTGTGTGAAGTCATAGAATGGTGTGTGAAGTCACAGAACTGAGGCGTGTGAATTCAAAATGGAGGTGTGTGAAGTCAGAATTTTGGTGGGTGAAGTCATTGAATGGAAGTGTGTGAAGTCACAATGCATGTGTGTGAACTCATAGAATGGAGGTGTGAAGTCACAATGTAGGTGTGTTAAGGTATAGAATGGAGGTGTGTGAAGTCATAGAATGGAGGTGTGTGAAGTCACAGACTGGAGGTGTGTGAAATCACAGAATGGAGGTGTGTGAAGTCACAGAATGGAGGTGTGTGAAGTCATAGAATGGAGGTGTGTGAAGTCATAGAATGGAGTTGTGTGAAGTCACAGAATGGAGGTGTGTGAAGTTATAGAATGGAGGTGTGTGAAGTCACAGAATGGAGGTGTGTAAAATCATAGAATGGACGTGAGTGAAGTCATAGAATGGAGGTGTGTGAAGTCATAGAATGTAGGTGTGTGAAATCACAGAAAGGAGGAGTGTGAAGTCACAGATTGGAGGTGTGTGAACCCAGAATGGAGGTGTGTGAAGTCACAGAATGGAGGTGTGTGAAGTCATAGAATGGAGGTGTATGAAGTCACAGAATGGATGTGTGTTAATTCACAGAATGGAGCTGTGGGAAGTCATAGAATGGAGGTGTGTGAAGTCATAGAATGGAGGTGTGTGAAGTCAGAATGGAGGTGTGTGACCTCAAAATGAAGGTGTGTGAGGTCACAGAACGGAGGTATGTGAAGTCAGAGAATGGAGGTGTGTGAAGTCATAGAATGGATGATTCTGAATTAATAATGATGGTGTGTGAAGTCATAGAATGGAAGTGTGTGAAGTCACAATGTAGGTGTGTGAACTTATAGAATGGTGGTGTGTAATCTCATAGAATGGAGGTGTGTGAAGTCATGGAATGGAGGTGTGTGAAGTAACAGAATGGAGGTGTGTGAAGTCATAGAATGGAAGTGTGTGAAGTCAAAATGGTTGTGTGTGAAGTCACAGAATGGAGGTGTGTGAAGTCACAGAATGGAGGTGTGTGAAGTCAAAATTGTGCAGTGTGAAGTCACAAATGGAGGTGTAAAGTCAGAATTTAGCTGTGAGAAGTCATAGAATGGAGGTGTGTGAAATCAGAATGGAGGTGTGTGAACTCATAGAATGGAGGTGTGTGAAGTCACAATGGAGGTGTGTGAAGTCATAGAATGGAGGTGTGTGAAGTCAGATCAGAGGTGTGTGAAATCAAAAAATGGAGGTATGTCAACTCAGAAATGAGATGTGTGAAGTGATAGAATCTAGGTGTGTGAAGTCATAGAATGGAAGTGTGTGAAATCATAGAATGGAGGTGTGTGAAGGCAGAGAAATGAGGCGTGTGAAGTCAAAATGGAGGTGTGTGAAGTCGGAATGTTGGTGTGTGAAGTCATAGAATGGAGGTGTGTGAAGTCAGAACGGAGGTGTGTGAACACAGATTGGAGGTGTGGGAAGTCACAATGGGGGTGTGTGAAATTATAGAATGGAGGTGTGTGAAGTCACAGAATGGAGGGGTGTGAAGTCAAAGACTGGAGGTGTGGGAAGTCATAATATGGAGGTGTGTGAACTCATAGAATGGAGGTTTGTGAACTCAGAATGGAGGTGTGTGAAGTCACAGAATGGAGGTGTGGGAAGTCATAGAATGGAGTTGTGCGAAGTCACAGAATGGAGGTGTGTGAATTAATAGAATGGAGGTGTGAGAAATCATAGAATGGAGGTGTGTAAAGTCACAGAATGGAGGTGTGTGAAGTCACAGAATGGAGGTGTGTGAAGTCACAGAATGGAGGTGTGTGAACTCACAATGGAGGTGTGTGAAGTCAAAGAATGGAGGTGTGTGAAATCATAGAATGGAATTGTATGAAGTCACAGAATGCAGGGGTGTTAAGTCAAAGAATGGAAGTGTGTGAAATCAAAATGGAGGTGTGTGAAGTCACAAAATGGAGGTGTGTGAAGTCACAGAATGAAGGTGTTTGAAGTCAAAATTGTGGTGTGTGAAGTCACAAATGGAGGTGTCTGAAGTCAGAATGCAGCTGTGTGAAGCCATAGAATGGAGGTGTGTGAAGTCAGAATGGAGGTGTGTGAACTCATAGAATGGAGTGTGTGAAGTCACAATGGGGGTGGGTGAAGTCATAGAATGGGGGTGTGTGAATTCAAATTGGAGGTGTGTGAAATCACAGAAGGAGGTGTGTCAACTCAGAAATGGGGTGTGTGAAGTCATAGAATGGAGGTGTGTGAAGTCACAGAATGGAGGTGTGTGAACTCACAATGGAGGTGTGTGAAGTCAAAGATGGAGGTGTGTGAAGTCATCGAATGGAGGTGTGTGAAGTCATGTAATGGAGGTGTGTGAAGTCAGATGGAGATGTGTGAAGTCATAGAATGGAGGTGTGTGAAGTCAGAATGGAGGTGTGTGAAGTCATAGAATGGAGGTGTGTGAAGTCTGAGAATGTAGGTGTGTGAAATCACAAAATGGAGGTGTGTGAACTCAGAATCGAAGTGTGTGAAATCACAGAATGGAGGTGTGTGAAGTCATAGAATGTAGGTGTGTGAAATCACACAATGGAGGTGTGTGAAGTCAGAATAGATGTGTGCGAAGTAATAGAATGGAGCTGTGTGAAGTCAGAATGGAGCTGTGTGAAGTCATAGAATGGAGGTGAGTGAAGTCAGAATGGCGGTGTGTGAACTCATAGAATGATGGTGTGTGAAGTCACAGTGGAGGTGTGTGAAGTCATAGAATGGAGGTTTTTGAAGTCACAGAATGGAGGTGTGTGAAGTCATAGAATGGAGGTGTGTGAAGTCAGATTGGAGGTGTGTGAAGTCATAGATTGGAGGTGTGTCAACTCAGAAAGGAGGTGTGTGAAGTCATAGAATGGAGGTGTGTGAAATCATAGAATGGAGGTGTGTGAAATCATAGAATGGAGGTGTGTGAAGTCACAGAATTGAGGTGTGTGAAGTCAGAATGGACGTGTGTGAAGTCAGAATGGAGGTGTGTGAAGTCATAGAATGGAGGTGTGTGAATTCACAATGCATTTGTGTGAACTCATAGAATGGAGGTCTGTGAAGTCAAAATGTAGGTGTGTGAAGTCACAGAATGGAGGTGTGTGAAGTCATAGAATGGAGGTGTGTGAAGTCATATATTGGAGGTTTGTGAAGTCATAGAATGGAGGTGTGTGAAGTAATAGAATGGAGGTGTGTCAAGTCACAGATTGAAGGTGTGTGAAGTCACAGAATGGGGGTGTGTGAACTCAGAATGGAGGTGTGTGAAGTCACAGAATGGAGGTGTGTGAAGTCATAGAATGGATGTTTCTGAAGTAAGAATGAAGGTGTGTGAAGTCATAGAATGGAGGTGTGTGAAGTCAAAATGGTGGTGTGTGAACTCATAGAATGGAGGTGTGTGAACTCATGGATGGAGGTGTGTGAAGTCATGGAATGGAGGTGTTCGAAGTCAAAGAATGGAGGTATGTGAATTCAAAAAATGGAGGTGAGTGAAGTCACAGAATGGAGGTGTGTGAAGTGACAGAATGGAGGTGTGTGAAGTGACAGAATGCAGTGTGTGAATTCACAATGGAGATGTATGAAGTCACAGAATGGAGGTGTGTGAAGTCAAAGAATGGAAGTGTGTGAAGTAATAGAATGGAGTGTGTGAAGTCAGAATGGAGATGTGTGAACTCACAGAATGGAATTTTGTGAAATCATAGAATGGAGGTGTGTGAAGTCATAGAATGGATGATTCTGAAGAAAAAATGAAGGTGTCTTAAGTCATAGAATGGAGGTGTGTGAAGTCACAATGTAGGTGTGTGAACTCATAGAATGGTGGTGTGTAATCTCATAGAATGGAGGTGTGTGAAGTCATGGAACGAGGTGTGTGAAGTCACAGAATGTAGGTGTGTGAAGTCAAAGAATGGAAGTGTGTGAAGTCAAAATGGATGTGTGTGAAGTCACAGAATGGAGGTGTGTGAAGTCAAAATTGTGGAGTATGAAGTCACAAATGGAGGTGTGAAGTCAGAATTTAGCTGTGTGAAGTCATAGAATGGAGGTGTGTGAAGTCAGAATGGAGGTGTGTGAACTCATAGAATGGAGGTGTGTGAAGTCACAATGGAGGTGTGTGAAGTCATAGAATGGAGGTGTGTGAAGTCAGATTGGAGGTGTCTGAAATCACAGAATGGAGGTGTGTCAACTCAGAAATGAGGTGTGTGAAGTCATAGAATCTAGGTGTGTGAAGTCATAGAATGGAAGTGTGTGAAATCATAGAATGGAGGTGTGTGAAGTCACAGAACTGAGGCGTGTGAATTCAAAATGAGGTGTGTGAAGTCAGAATGTTGGTGGGTGAAGTCATTGAATGGAGGTGTGTGAAGTCGCAATGCATGTGTGTGAACTCATAGAATGGAGGTGTGAAGTCACATGTAGGTGTGTTAAGTTATAGAATGGAGGTGTGTGAAGTCATAGAATGGAGGTGTGTGAAGTCACAGACTGGAGGTGTGTGAAATCATAGAATGGAGGTGTGTGAAGTCACAGAATGGAGGTGTGTGAAGTCATAGAATGGAGGTGTGTGAAGTCATAGAATGGAGGTGTGTGAAGTCACAGAATGGAGGTGTGTGAAGTTATAGAATGGAGGTGTGTGAAGTCACAGAATGGAGGTGTGTGAAGTCATAGAATGGAGGTGTGTGAAGTCATAGAATGGAGGTGTGTGAAGTCAGAATGGAGGTGTGTGACCTCAAAATGAAGGTGTGTGAGGTCACAGAACGGAGGTATGTGAAATCATAGAATGGAGGTGTGTGAAGTCATAGAATGGATGATTCTGAAGTGATAATGATGGTGTGTGAAGTCATAGAATGGAAGTGTGTGAAGTCATGGAAGGAGGTGTGTGAAGGCACAGAATGGAGGTGTGTGAAGTCATATAATGGAAGTGTGTGAGTCAAAAGGGATGTGTGTGAAGTCACAGAATGGAGGTGTGTGAAGTCACAGAATGGAGGTGTGTGAAGTCAAAATTGTGCAGTGTGAAGTCACAAATGGAGGTGTGAAGTCAGAATTTAGCTGTGAGAAGTCATAGAATGGAGGTGTGTGAAGTCAAAATGGAGGTGTGTGAACTCATAGAATGGAGGTGTGTGAAGTCACAATGGAGGTGTGTGAAGTCATAGAATGGAGGTGTGTGAAGTCAGATTGGAGATGTGTGAAATCAAAAAATGGAGGTATGTCAACACAGAAATGAGATGTGTGAAGTGATAGAATCTAGGTGTGTGAAGTCATAGAATGGAAGTGTGGTGAAATCATAGAATGGAGGTGTGTGAAGGCAGAGAACTGAGGCGTGTGAAGTCAAAATGGAGGTGTGTGAAGTCGGAATGTTGGTGGGTGAAGTCATAGAATGGAGGTGTGTGAAGTCACAATTCAGGTGTGTGAACTCATAGAATGGAGGTGTGTGAATTCACAATATAGGTGTGTTTAGTTAAGAATGGAGGTGTGTGAAGTCATAGAATGGAGGTGTGTGAAGTCACAGAATGGAGGTGTGTGAAGTCATATATTGGAGGTTTGTGAAGTCATAGAATGAGGTGTGTGAAGTAATAGAATGGAGGTGTGTCAAGTCTCAGATTGAAGGTGTGTGAAGTCACAGAATGGGGGTGTGTGAAGTCATAGAAAGGAGGTGTGTGAAGTCAGAACGGAGGTGTGTGAACACAGATTGGAGGTGTGGGAAGTCACAATGGAGGTGTGTGAAGTTATAGAATGCAGGTGTGTGAAGTCACAGAATGGAGGGGTGTGAAGTCAAAGACTGGAGGTGTGTGAAGTCATAGTATGGAGGTGTGTGAACTCATAGAATTGAGGTGTGTGAAGTCATAGAATGGAGGTGTGTGACGTCACAGAATGAAGGTGCGTTAAGTCACAGAATGGAGGTTTGTGAACTCAAATGGAGGTGTGTGAAGTCACAGAATGAGGTGTGGGAGGTCATAGAATGAAGTTGTGTGAAGTCACAGAATGGAGGTGTGTGAATTCATAGAATGGAGGTGTGTGAAGTCACAGAATGGAGGTGTGTGAAGTCATAGAATGAGGTGTGTGAACTCATAGAATTTAGGTGTGTGAAGTCATAGAATGGAGGTGTGTGAAGTCTGAGAATGTAGGTGTGTGAATTCAAAAATGGAGGTGTGTGAACTCAGAATCGAGGTGTGTGAAGTCACAGAATGGAGGTGTGTGAAGTAATAGAATGGAGGTGGTGTAAAGTGACACAATGGGGGTGTGTGAAGTCATAGAATGGAGGTGTGTGAAGTCATAGAATGGAGGTGTGTGAAGTCACAGAATGGAGGTGTGTGAAGTCAGAATAGATGTGTGCGAAGTACGATAGAATGGAGCTGTGTGAAGTCAGATGAGCTGGAAGTCAGATGGAGGTGAGTGAAGTCAGAATGGCGGTGTGTGAACTCATAGAATGATGGTGTGTGAAGTCACAATGGAGGTGTGTGAAGTCCATAGAATGGAGGTGTGTGAAGTCATAGAATGTAGGTGTGTGAAGTCACAGAAAGGAGGGGTGTCAAGTCACAGATTGGAGGTGTGTGAACCCAGACTGGAGGTGTGTGAAGTCACAGGAATGGAGGTGTGTGAAGTC